>PVIC010018882.1:5160-31245 GCA_004025085.1 Thryonomys swinderianus
GGGGATCGAACTCAGGTCCTTACGCTTGCGAGGCAGGCGCCGGAACCACTGAGCTAACCCTCCGGCCCTGCTTCACATTTTTTTATGAATAAAATCTTTCTTTTTTCCTTTCTTCCCTTCTTTTCTTTTCTTTCTTAAGGCTGGTAAGTAAGTGGTACTGGAGCAGCTGATATTTAAGTTATAATCTGTGTTAGAGGTAGATGTGTATCCTCCAGAAACACACTTCACACTCATAAGATGCTTTTGAACTGTGGCTCTGTCAGCTTTATGTCATCTGAAGTGTTGCCCAGTACACCAATCTTGGGTATCAAATTGATTTGAAATTGCTGTCATGCTATGAATGATACAATTGAAAAGATCTTTCAATCTGGTCTGATTCAAATATTTTCTTTAAAATATAGAATCACCATTAAATATCTTTTCTCTGGCATGAGAAGTTGTAAATATGTTCTACTTTGCATGATCAATATTGGGAAATAGTAAATATTCAAAGGGAAATGGGGTTTAGGAATTAATAATGAAGGGAAAGAAGAAAATGGTGGTTAAAGAATCAAAGCTTGTGTATATAGGGGTGGAGGGTTTTAGGATGGGTAGGGGAAGGGGAAAAAGTTAAGTTATGTTAAATACTGTATAAATTCTCAATGTGGAATGTAATTGTGATGTGTATATATATCAATACATTAAATTAAATTAAAAAAGAATCACCATTGTTGATCTGTGATTTTATATTCTTTTTTTGTGGAGACAGGGTCTTGCTTTGTAGTTCAGGCTGGCACTTATCTCATTATGTAGCCCATGCAAGTCTCAAACTCAGCAATCCTCCTGCCTCTGACTCCCCAGTGCTAGGATTACAAACGTGAGCCACCATGCCCAGCATTATGATATGTGGTACTGATTGCTGGTGGGTATGAGTCAGCACACTGGTATTGTTGCACGTACTTACGGGGGATCGAACCAGGGTCCTTGTGCTTGCTAGGCAGGCACTGGAACCACTGAGCTAAATCTCTGGCCCTGTGATTTTTTTTTCTTAAATTTTTAAAAAATTGAATTCTTTATCGGTACATTTTATATACCACTCACAATCACACTCAACATTGGGGAATTTGTACCAGTATATGACACATTAATTCTCATTTTTGCCCATATCCCTACCCACCCCACAACCCCCCACCCCCTATATACTTGTTCTTTCTTTTTCTTTTCAAATCATATTTATCACTTCTTGGCCTTTTGGTTAAGATCAAGTATAGTATCTGTTCTTATCAGTTTAATATCTGCTATATCCTCTGTCAGGCCCTGTGATCTTATCTAATTGTTTTTGCAAGGGTACTTTAAAAACCGTTTCCAAAGAGAGAGTTTACTTCTGTCAATTTTCTTTCCTAGTTTTTACCATAGACATATTCACAAATGTCTATATATACATATGTCTGACTTTTTGAATGCACACTGTAAAGTTCAAAACTGTGATTATACATTCTCAGTGGCATTGGTGTATGAAAGGTACGATTATGAAACACTGTTATTAAGCTTTTAGAAGTGAGTACAATTTATTTCCATTCAACTTCTTGGAATTGACTTCTAGAATTAGGTTTACTAAAGGCATAAAATGATAAATTATCTCCCTTTCCCTTCCTTAGCTGGTCTGATATATCTTTTCCTCTTACATAGCAAAATAGTGGATTGGTATATTTGAAGATTTCTTGAGTCCTGTGAGCAGGTTGCCTCCGGGGAGCACTGCAACAGATACTTCTGAGCCTCAAGGAATGGTCTGATTTAAGATGAATGATTGTGGACTGGAGATTTTCTTGTTTTATGGGTATCACAAAATGTTCTGGATTATGTTTAGGGCTGGAGAAGGGACAAAAATCTTAGTACAGACTGAGAATTGGCTTCAGTAGAGCAGGATATGTGCTTGGAGTCTGAATCAAGTCATTATAATGGAAATAAAATGATCTTTATCAGACACCTGAATTTGTTAGCTATAATACATAACCAGTGAAATTGACTGATTTACTAAGAAGAGGAAAATCTACAAGTAAACTTGAACACAGAATGTTAAGGTCAGAGGGAAAGCCAATGTGTACCACATGCCTACTATCAGTTTTGTGCCACATGCCTTGCATTTTATGTATTTCATTTACAGAGGCCTGAATAGGTGGACATTATTACTTCATGGCAGTTGAGGAAGCAGGGTACATTAGTCAGAGTTGTTCAGGAAAACAGACAAATACATTGAGTGATTTTATCTCAGGAATTAGTTCTGAGGAACCTCTACATCTGTAGTCAGCAACCTGGAGAAACAGGAGAGTTAGATTTGAAGGCTTAAGACCCAGGAGAGCTGATGACGGAAGTTTGAGACTGAAAGAAAAGACTGTTGTCCTCACAGAGGCTGTGAGACTGAGAAAATTCTCTTCCACTCAGCCTTTTTGTTCTGTGCAGGTTGATTGCATGGTCTGGAATATTAGGGCAATAATTTGCTTTATCCAGTCTACTTCTTCAAGTGTTTATCTTACCTAGAAACACTGTCACTGATACGCCCAGCATGTTTGGTTCAAATCAGGAACCCCCTGGCTCAGAAAAGTTGACCTAAAGAATTAACCACCCATCACAGAGGTTAGAAACTAACTGTTCAGTGATATTGAACATGTTTAGTAAGTGGTAACAGTAAAACTTCAACACTGGATTTGTCAAAACTTTGTAAAGTTTAAATATTTCCAGCCTGGTACATGGTAATTATTTAGGTCTCGTTAAAATGAATAAGTAATTTACAATTGTTATTCTCTGGTCTTCTACTTGCCCTCCCCAAGTAAAAGAGCCTGATCCTGGACTTCTACGTTGTGAATGGGAGTCTCCAACTATGATAATTCTCTGAGAAGGTAACCTCCCCTAGTTAATGCATGTTATTATCCCTCCTGGCCTCTTCCTTTCATTCCTTGCTAACCCATCGTGAATTATCAGGACCAACTCATCTTACAGATCTAGTCTGAAAGGCTGGGCCATGGCTTCAGTGAAACCTCAGGTCATGGGGAAATAGAAAAATGAAAGCCCTTTTTCCATCTTACATAAAATTACTTCAATAGGAGATTAAAAAAAAGCAAAACAGAATAAAATAAACAATAGGTTTCTCCTTTTTTTTCTAAAGGAGTGAACTCACCACTTCTATCCTAATCACTGAAATCATGCAGCTGAAGCCTTTTCCTTGAAGAGATGAAGCTTCCAGTTCAGATAACAGGACTGGTTGGAGAGCATCTTCCTTCTCTCATACTCGACACACACCTGTGCTGACGCACATGAACCTTTAGTGTAACTGGGAGAAGGCACAGCACACAATTTTTGAAATTATTTTCAGGGAGAAGAAAAAAGATCAAGGGCTTTCAGATAAGGCACAGAGTATACAATTAATGAAGTTAATTAATCTGCTTCTGAGAGCCGATCTTAATTGTTTTTTTATTTGAATTTTTATGGGTACATTATATTTACACATTATGATTACACACAATATTGAGAATTTGTACCAGTATGACACAATTTAAATTCTCATTTTCCCATCCCCCACCTAGCCTACAACCCATCCCCCGGCCCTGTATACATAAGTTTTGTTTCCTGTTTTTTAATACCAACATGTTTTTCTTTCCCTTGTTACACCTACATCCCATTTCCCTTTGAATATTTTCTATTTTACAATATCTACCATATATTCTAGAGTGCTGGGCAAGGTTGCCTTTTGGGAGTGGGATTTCTTCTTCCTTTTGCCTACCATTTAGAGATTTACCCAAACTTGCCCTTTCATATACAAAGAGTTGACCTTTTCTTCCAGACATACTCAATCATTTGAATCACTTTCCTTAGAGTGACAGAAGTTTTCAAAAATTATGTTCCATGCTGACATTATTGCAGCTAGCACCTAATCTTTCATGCATGGAGACATTTCTTTGCTTTCATTTGCACCTCTGGCCTCCAGATTGCTATTCCGGAAAGAAGAGAAATTGGTATCCTCTTTGTCTGGAGGCTCTAAAAAATTCAGTAGGAAGAAACAAGTAGCCAGGAGTTAGAGAAGAACCTTGCTAGGACACAAGTCACCCTGGCATATGTGTGAGTGGGCTTCTCATCAGTCCTTCCTGGAACTACAGCTACAAGCAAAATGCCCAACAAAACTTTTTACTTTCCTTTGAAAAAAATTTTTTTAAATTGAATTCTTTATTGGTACATTTTATATACAGTTCACAATCACAGTCAACATTGGGGAATTTGTACCAGTATATGACAGAAATTAATTCTCATTTTTACCCATAGCCCTACATTGAAATTTTAAAGGGAGTACTTTGATTTCTTTTTCTCAAAGGTTTTAAAATTATTTAAGGCCATGATAAGTAAAGAAAAATTAGAATGTTTATGTAAGCAGGAAGAAACCATAAAAATCACTTGTAAATTCCTCACATAAAAGTAACCTTTATACATCTTGTGGGTATAAATTGTAAGACTTTTAACCACATATAAGTAGACATATTTATGTACAAATATATATCATAAAATTTGCATCACTGTATGTTTCTCTAAAAACTGCTATTTTGGTGATTGTAGAAAAATTCCTATATTACACTTTAAATGTCATCTTTCAAAACAATGCCCCCATTTTACCCACTGGCACACTGTATGGAATTGTGTAAATACACATTATATTATTTAAATAATACCTAACTGTTGAGAATTTATTTTTCTATGAATTTTCTATATTATAAACTATATTATAACAAACATTGCATTAAGATGTTTAACCCTGGTTAGGTTTTTGTCAGCATAATTGGCTTGAGTAATATCCAGAGGATTGTCCTTCTGTGTCTGAGTAGGTCAAAGAGGAGTAACCTTAAGTGCTATATCTGGTCCCTCACCTCCCTTCCTCTCTGATTGTGTTCCCTTGTGATGCTTCCCAGCCACTGTGTAATAAGCAGAACCAATTGAGCTTTTCTCCTTTAAGTATTGACTGTTGGATGTTGTATGCTGTGATTGTACCTGACTGTGTGGTTTAGAAATCTTTGGAAGTTGTATGGGAGGAGTTTGGAAGGGTGTGGTGAAGTGGACTAGAGAAGCCCTGGAGTGCTCTGTCCTGATTTTGATGGTTAATTCTGGTTGGTGATCAGAAGACCAGAATGCTGCCAGGAAGCACACAGTAAAGACTATGCTCAGGAATTTTGGGTTGGGAATAAGGACTTCATTTGCAGTGGAGCTAGAGGCTATGTGTATTACACTCTGGCAAAATACTTTGTCTATATTTTGTCCTTGTCCTGAGACTTTACAGAAATCTCATGTTAAGGGTGCTGGAATAATTAATCTGGTGGAGAAAAAATTTCAAGTTAGCCTAACATTCAGGCTGTTTTTAGCCAATTTGTAGTGATAGTTATGAGCAAAAAGCAAAGCAGAAAAATTTAAATGACTATTTTTGATTAGAAAGAGCTATGTGTAGTCATGGCCAAAGGAGGTATGGCTGCTATTCCTCTTTTAAAAGTTTAAAACTGTTTAAAAAAAAAAAAGAAAATACTCTGTACAGGAAGAAGAAAGATGACTTGAGGGTATCTCAGAAATCAGGAAGACCCCACCCATCACAGGCAGATGGATGGAAAGTGTAAACATTTCCTGGTTCCCCTGCCTGAGAGGACTTTCTACAAAATTGGTTTTCTGGCTAGTCGTGGTGGCTCACGCCTGTAATCCCAGCACTCCGGAGGCAGAGACAGGAGGATTGCTGAGTTTGAAGCTTGCCTAGGCTACATAGTGAGCTCAGAGCCAGCCTGAACTACAAAGCGAGACCCTGTCTCAAAAAAAAAAATTGGTTTTCTGGGATTAATTTTATTTTACACAGCCATCCAGGCACTCAGGGACCGATGGAGTCATGGCTTAAATGGGGCTGGCTGCTGCTCCTGCTGACAGCAGACCTTGGTATCATTGAGACAGTGCTGGTTTTACTAGATCACAGAATGTAAGAATTGTGGGGTCCTGGAATCTTCCATTCAGGTTCAAAGGCAAGTCTGACAGGACAGGAAAAAAACCCCAGAGAGAGCATGCTTGAAGCTCTGAGAACGAAGCCAAGATGCAGTGGAGACACCAGAAAGTTGAAGATGCCAGGAATGTGGAATGTCTTCTAAGGAAAACTACAGACAGGAAGTAGAATCTGTCCAAGGAAGAAGTGCAGCTACTGAAGCCATAGGAATGAGGCTGCCTTGACCCATTGGAAGTTGTATTTTATCACACCTTGGCAACAATTTCACATATGGAGCTTTAGGACTTAAGATTTGACTTTCTGGATTTCAGTCTTCATTTGGTATAAATCTTTTCTATACTTCTCCTTTTTGGAGTAAGAATATTTACCTTGTGCTATTTTACCTTGGAAACTTGAACTTTATCCTTGCAGATTCACAGCTAAGTGTTTTCTCTGAGTTTCAAAAAAGACTTAGACTTTTGAAAAGTTCTGGAAAAATACTAAGAATTTTGGGGAGGGATAATTGTGTTTTCATTTGTATACACAGAGTTGTATTATTTTAGGTGGGATTATGACCTTGTGTGTACTTAGTGGATTAATTCTTAATGGATTAACCCTAAGTGGATTAATTATAGAGACATGTTTATATATCAGATGGACAAGGGTTGGGATATGATGGTTAGAAGTGATTATGTCAACTTGATTGGGAGCTTTTCAGGGGATTGGTGGAACACATTTATGTGTGTATCTGGGCGGATCATTCAGATGTAGTTCCTTGTCCTTTCTTCTCTGACAATAGTATTCTCTTCTACTTCTCAGCCACCATGAACTAAGCAGTTTTGCTTCAGCACATCTTTCTGTCATGATGTTTCTGCTTTGAAGCCAGCTGACCATGGACTGACTCTACTGAAATGGTGAGACAAGTGGAACCTGTTCTTCTTTAAGATGTGGTATTTATCTAAGTGCTTTATCTGTAATCATTCCTAGAATTTACTGTTTCAAAGCATGTTTAATTTTTAGAATAAAAAAAGTATCATTTATTTGTTGATGCATACAAAACTAGTGGGTTAAAATGACAATAGTTCACATTCCTTTCAAACTAGATGTGCCAATATTCAAATTAGATTTAGTCTTATTATAGCTCTATCTGATAGAGTTTTACCTAACTCCCTTCCCTGAGAGAATTTAGTTATCATAGCTCTATGGTATATATATATGTGAGTGTGTGTAACTGACCAAGGGTACTGATGAATACTCCACAATGCATAGCATAGGTCTCCACAATGAATATGATCCAGTATAAAATACCAAAAGTGCAGAGGTTGAGGAATTTTAGTCTTGGTTTGCAAATGAGAAATTTGCTAGTGTGACTGTTATAAAAGACCTTTTCTCACCTGCTAATATGAAAGCACAAAAATCAGACATAGTTACATCTAGTTTATCCATTTTATTTTTAAATGTTTTCCTTTCACACTTAAACAGAATCTTTTTAAGTTGATGACCATAGACACAAGGAAATTAATTGAGAATAAAGGGAGGGCCTGCAGAAGGGAGAAAAGGAAATGTAACAGGGCTGAATATAATCAAAATATGTTATATGCATGGATGAAAATACCATAAAGACATCCAATATTTTTGTAAAATCAATGAGCACAAATAAAAATAGATGGAGAAAAACAAAAAAAAGCAAAAAAAAAAAAGACAAACAGAAGGAAAAGACTGTAGGATACAGAAGATCATTAGGTTTCCTCAACATTTACTGTTTAATTTTTCAATGTAAAGTTTCTCTGCTTTACTTACTATTGTAATGATTTTTTCTTTTTCATCTCTTTGTGATTCATACTCCTACATGTCTGTGTGAGCAGTATTCCTTGGAAGGCCTAATGCCTGAAACCTTTCAATTACTTAGGAAGAAGTTCCTAAACTTTGTATTTCATTCTTGTGCTGTTTTCTGCTTTTTTCAATAAGATTGATCATTTGCTTAGAACTCTCAGTTGTCTATTGGAGTCTGATGCTTGTTTGGCTATCATGTTACTCAGTTAATGATCCATGGAGTAATATCTCAGCTCTTTAATTAATTTTCTTATTATATTATTCTTGGAAAAGCTTGACATTTACTACAAAACACTTCTTGACTCTTTTGGCTACTTTGTCTACGCATGACTTTTTTGTTTTAGATATGTGGATATTTGGGTACTGACAACTCCTCAGTTGCAGAATCTAGGAAGGGATTATTTGTGTACCACTGAAAACTGAGGCAGAAAAAAATTTTGTGTCATTAGGAAGCCTATTTCTCTAGGGATAATTTTTTCTTTATAATCGTTTTTTGTTCCACAGTTGGTAAATTTCCCTTTTTTTCCACAAACTGGGAGAAAAGCTATATCTAAAATATCAAACCTATGGCTCTCCCCCTTAAACTGCTGCTTTCCCAGAAATGAAATTATTTTTATCTTTTCTAAATCTTTTGACTCTTCCTTGATCCATTATGATAAATGTATTATAGAAGTATAAAAGTACTGGCAAGTTTCTGGGTTAGAGAGAACCAGAAATATCAGTTATTACTGTGTCATAATAATTTGGATGCTTAAAATGGTATAAAATAACTTCTTTTTATTTATCCTTGGAGACTTGGACTTTAGGATGGGGCATTTGGCAAGAATCCCAGAACACTCACTGCATCACTCTGAGAAGAGTAATGAGAGTACTGGCTACAGATCATTTATTGAATTTTAAGGTCAATGACATACTGTCCAATTGCAGTTTTGAGGACCCACCTCTGAAAACACTCCTGAAAAAATTTTCTCATTAAAAATCTCCTTATGCAAAACTTTCCTTTAGCTCTAATCAAAAATTCAATTTATTCAGAGATAAAGAAAGTAAAGATCTTAGCTTCACTGAGGTGAGGGATCTGAAGAAATTAGGAGCGAGCAAGATAAATATCAAAGTGTCAGCACTACACACATTTCCTAATGGATTAAATCTTTGCTTTTTTATTTTAATTTTCTTTGCATGGAATCAGATAACCTATGTGCCTTCAATAATGATGATGTGAAGTTACTAGCTTTCTAGATCTTATGAGAAAGGTCTAAAGTAATTTCTAATTATACTTGGGAAGAAAGACTATTTATTCATTTATTTATTTATTTGGAAAGGCCTACTGCATAAATACATGTTATGGGTGATTGTTATGAGTATGAAAAGAATGAGACAAAATATCATAATTCATGATATAAGGAAAAATTGTACATATAATGATATAAAAGGAATAAATCAGAGAAGAGTACACATAGAAAAACCTGATGATGAATGCAGGTGATAGACCCTTTTACAGAGAAGGCCCTGGGACTAGGTCTTGAAGCGTGAGTAGGATGTCACTAGGCACATGAGGTGGGCAGTGGCATTTAAGGCAGATCAAATGCCTATGTGAAGAAGAATTGGGGGCTAAGAAATAACTGAGCTTCCTAAGAATTGTACTGTATAGTTTTTAGCCTGGAGATTGACATTGAATAGAGTGAAAAGCAGGTAACAGTAAATATGTTTTAGGGATATGTTTAGGAATATGAGCCTTGTTTTGCTGATGAAATATTCTAATTTGTATTACAGTTAAAGCTTATTATTTCTGTCCTTTGTTGAAGTGTACTTTTCAGATATGTAATGGTTCCCTGGTAAGTGCAGAAAAATACATTGTGAAAGGGTAAAAGGAAGAAAAGAAAAAAAATATTTTTCTTACATGAGGAAGAAAAGGAATACAAAAATGGAGACATTGATGGGACCCTTATTAAGGGTTAAATAAAAGGAGTATGTTTACAGAGCACATTTGTTCCTTTAAGCAAGCATTTCCACTGGTGGTATTGTTAGAAATACAGAACACCCCAAGAAAGTAAGTCAGTGAATACTTGAAAGAAGAACATTTTCACCTTTACCTCCTAGATTGTGTAGTGTGGTTGTTTGGACATGAGGCTAGAGATCACCAGAAACCTAACAACTCTGGAGTGACATAGGCAAGATAACAGAATAGGAATTTTCTACCTTCATTTCGTCAAGATCTACTGATACTGTTGAAAGGGTGCCATTGTGGGAGTCTGGGATCTCAGCAGAGAACTTTCAACACAGCAATGGAGTGAAACTTTAGAGAACAGATGCATTTAAGATGATCGAGCAAAGCAATTTCATTTCACCTGCCCTAATTCCCACCCAAGCATAGCTCAATACTAAGAAAGTTCTGAAATAACTGAGCTTCCTACCTTAGGGAAACTGAGAACATAATAAGAGAGCACCCAGGTACCAGGATGTGCACTGCCCAAGAAAGTCACTTATTTCTTGTGCCACCCATAATGTTGAAGTGATCAGCATGGCTGAGTGGCTGGAAGAGGCAGACTGAGGAGGAAATGTAGAAACTCAAAGCAACCAGGGCTTAGCACCCAATAAAGTACTGTGCATCTATCTTAGTCCATTTTCTGTTACTTAGCTTAGGAAGTTACTTAGCTCATGGCTGTGCAGGGTCTGGTGAGGACCCTTCTTTGCCACTTCATGGAAAGGCAATGGTGGGAGTATGTGTAAGAGGGACTGATGACACTGCCATGATCAATGAGAGATTCGGGAATCAGGCCCAGACTTTGTAACAACTTGCTCTCAAGAGACCTCAGGGTTTTCGGGGCCACCTTAACCCCTTCTAAAAGCACCACACCTAGTAACCTAAGAGTTCCCCCTATCTCTGCTTCTAGAAGTTTCACACTATTTTTCATTGGCTTGCTGAAAACCAAACTTCCAGCATGTGCTCTTTTGGGTGACATCAAACTATACTCAAACTGCAATAGAATCATATTGTGGGAACTATCAGAAGACATGCTTATGAGTAACAAGGATAACTCATCTATGGACCATTCTTCCCAAAAAGCTCACAACTTTTGTAGTGCTCCATGCAATTCTCCTCTTCTTTCCCCATTGTGGATTGCCCATGTGCCCACCAGGCACTGAGTACCAGCCTTTGTAGGTGTTTTGCAATCAGGGAATTCAGCAGGCTTGATTTTATAGGATTGGGAAAAGCACCTTCAGGTTACTATCCTAAGGAAAACAAACCAGAGAGTCATATCACCCAACATTTTGAGATTGATAGAAGGTATATGTTCTTAAGAATCTCTCTCCCCAAAGGGGGAACAAGATAAATACAGTGGATGCATCTGTAGAAAAGACTTGTGAGAGACTTAGCTCATCGAGGCTGACTTAGGATGTTGTTTCTCTCTAAAAGCTGGTCAGTAAAGACTGGAGTAGCTAACTGGTTCCCCAGAAGATAGCAGTGCAGAAGTTGGTTGTGAAAACTCAGGAGAATTTGACACTGGAAAAAGAACAAAATAACGTTCCAGTAACCAGTACCAAAAATATGAATATCTATCAAGTCTAACAAAGAATTCAAAATAATTGTTTCAAGGAAACTCAGGATGTTCCAAGAAAACTAAACTCTAACTCTGTGAAATCAGGGAAACAGTGTATGAGTAACATGAAAAATTCAACAAGAAGTCATGAGAAATAAAGAGAAGTTCTGAGTGTAAAGAATACATTTAAGAAATATTGAAGTACAGTAGCCTCAATAGCAGACTTGATCAAGCAAAAGAATCTGTGAGCTCTGAGAAGTCATTTAAAAATTGAAAAACATTTTTTAAATGAAATTTATTGAGAGAATTAATACCAATAATATAAAAGTCATAAAAGGAGAGGAAGGGAGTAGAAAGCTTATTTAAAGAAATAATGGCCCCAAATCCTCAAACCATGAGAGATATAGATATTCTGATATAAGGTTCAAAATTCTCCAAACTGATTCAGCCCAAAGAAACTTCACTGAGACATATAATCACATTTTCAAACATTGAAGACAGAAAACTTTTAAAGTAAAAAATTGAAAAGAAACTTTACACTTACAGGAAATCCACATTGTACTATCAGTGGATTTCTTAGCTGATACCTTATAGGTCAGAAGAGAGGTGGGATGATATGTTTAAATTCCTGAAAGAAAGATTAAAACTAAAAATATATAGCAAAACTATCATTAAGAAGTGAAAGACATTGTTACTAATGAGACTGACATGGGATTCTTAGTGTGCCTCCTTTCCCATAAAGTACCAAAGCAAGGAAAAATTCACTGGTGTGTTTGAAGAGGAGTACCAGAGTGTAGTGAAAATGTGGCTGAGTTGTGCAGGCCCTAAAGATACATGAGGACCTTATAAAGAAGAGAACTAAGCCCAGAGCATCTATTGTTCCATATCTGAGGGCCACCTGGAACTACAGGAGACTTTACGTAGTAGGACAAGGACAAGTATGAGGCCCCCAGTAGTTTCCAATTATACTACAGACACGTGGGGCATTTAATGGTGGAGATTCTGTGGCCAGCACAGTCCTTAATCTCAATTTGGAAGTTGCCAGGTTATCACAATGATACATTTCCGAGAAGGAGTCATCCCATGTTGTACCCTTCCAACCCAGGCTCTTGCTGTATGTAGCCATATTGATACCCTACCCACACAGGGGCCTATGGGGCAGCTGGGAAGACACCCTCAGCAGCTTGTCTGATGCAGTTGAGCAGAACATGGAAGAAGCTTGGTCTATTCTCTTGCTGCCCTGGAAGCACTAAGTTACCACACCCAACCATTTTTTCCTGAGAAAGCAGGTTCCAAGCAGCCGTGCCTATCCCCTGTAGTCCCAGAAACAATTGGGTTGTTCTTCTAGATATGTTTAGTGCTTGGACTCACGGCATGGCGGGCCCGGGGCTGCTGGGTCCGGTCTGTCCGCCGTAAGTTCCCCAGTCCGCTGGACTCACGGCACGGCGGGCCCGGGGCTCTATGTTTAGTGCTTGGAAGCAGCCAGACAACCAAGTGTCTTGGTAAACATATCAAGTAGGTTTGCCTCAGAGTCTCTACAAAGTCACACAGGCAAGCACTGGACATTGATAGTGCCCAGATTAGGCCCACTGGTGCAGCTCAGACCCTGCTCCACCTTCAGACATTGACAGGCACCTCACTCTGCTAGTGAGCATACTGGATCACATCTACTTGACCCAACCAATGTGGTCCACCTCCATATAACTACAGAAACTGATGACTGCTTTATATTCAATAGCTGGGTACACCACTCCCAGAGTAACTAGTAAACCTGTGTTGCATAGGGAATTGCGTCCCAGTTGTCAAGGGAGCCCCAGTTCCCATAGCATACATCACTGAATCTCCTGGAGAAATCATCAACATTGATCACAAATGAAAAAGCTATGTGGACATTGTACTAGTAGGCTTACTAAGAAACTACAGAGACACTAAGCTAATGGCACCAAAGCTAACACAGCATCTACAATCAATACCCAGGGCATACTGCCAACAGAAAATATTTTACTATGAAAGCCATCCTGTATAATTAGTAGTGACTACTGAACCAACAGATATGTACAAATGCCAATCTAGAGATACCAGAAACATGAAAAAACAAAATAACATATCATGTCCAAAGGAATGCACCAATAATCTCATAATAGATTCCAAAGAATAAGAAATCAATGAATTGCCCAACAAAGAATTCAAAAGAGTGATTAAGGAAAAAAAAAGACAAAATCATAAATGAAATTGCAGGCCTAATAATTGATACCTCAGAGATAGAAATATCATGAGATAGACATATCATGAGGCAACTATGAATAATTGCATATCAACACATTGGATGACAGTAGGAATAGATAACTTCCTAAAAAATACCTTGCTTTGTGATGGTTGATCTCAACTGTCAACTTGATTGACTTGAGACACCGAAGAGACTAGTGAGGGATATTTCTGCGTCTGTCTGTGTGGATTGCTGGGGTATGATCTTGGGAACTACATCTTATCTCTAGTTGGCCCTTCCTGTCTTGTTTTTCCTTTCTTTCTGCTTCTTGGCTGTCAGGAGGTGAGGAACTTTGATTTGCCATGTTGCTTATGCCTTAGAGCTATCCAACTATAAAATGAAACCCCAGAAATCATTAGCTAAAAGAAATCCTTTTATTTTTCAAGTTGTGTATATCAGGCATGTTTCTCAGCAACAGAAAGATAATTAATGGACCTACTAAGCTCAAATCATTAAAAACTAGAATATCTGGGGCCGGAGGGTTAGCTCAGTGGTTCTGGTGCCTGCCTTTCAAGCTCAAGGTCCTGAGTTTGATCCCCGGTAACCACATGCAATGCTGGGCGTGGTGACTCACGCCCACCAGCAATCAACCAGCAATCAGTACCACATACCACAGTGCTGGGCGTGGTGGCTCACGCCTGTAATCCCAGCACTCGGGAGGCAGAGACAGGAGGATTGCTGAGTTCAAGGATTGCCTGGGCTACATAGTGAGCTCAGAGCTAGCCTGAACTACAAAGCGAGACCCTGTCTCAAAAACAACAACAACAACAGAAACCTAGAATATCTGAATAGATCAATAACAAGTGAGTCATCCTCATCTCCTGGCCAAATCTAGGATCAAATGACTTCATTGCTGACTTCTACCAGACGTTTAAAGAGCATTAATACTAAGTCTTTTCAAGTTCTTCCAAAAATGAAGAAGAGAAACTCTTCCAAATTCGTTTTACAAATTTGTTTAGGCTAGGATTTTATGTTTCAGTTGAAGACATAATAAAGAAAGAATTATTGGCTAATATCCTTGATGAACATATATTAAAAATTCTCAGTAAAATAATAGCCATCCAAATTTAGCAATATATTAAAAGGGCCATTCTATGATTGAGATTTATCTTTGGGGAGCAAAGATGATTCGACATAGGCAAATCAATAAGCATGGTATGCCACATTAGCAGAATAAAAGTCATGTAATCATCACAAGACATTGAGATAAATTCAAAAGTTTGTACCAAAATAATACATGTTCATTTTTCCTGATTAGATAACACCAAGTTGCTCGTTGGTAGCTTAGCTCTTCCTTTTATAAGCTTCCCAGTTTTGCCTAAGCTCCACAGTTCCCTAACTTTTTCTCACTACCTCTTCATAGCTCAGTGCATCCTGAAGGAATTTTCATATCTTACTCTGTTCATTCTCAGCCTGCTTGGTAATTATGGTGGGAGAAGTCAAGGAGCAGAAGCATCTCTTATTCATTGCAACATTTTGAATTTTTCTATTTGGTCCTTCTAAATGTCTTCTTTTTCACTGAAAAGAAATGCTTCGGTTTATCCTTTACTCTTTTTACTAATTATCATTATTAGCAAAGTAGGAAGGCTTGCAGAGCATCAGGCAGATATGGCATATTTCTCTGACAGGAGTTGTGCTGAAAAGAGGTTATGAGGAAGAGAGGCTAGAGAATACTCACAATGGTGGCTTGTCCTGGTACAGCAATGGAGAAATGAGCTATCTTTATAAAATGAAAAGAACAATAGCAAAACTGAATGCTTACCTGAGTTGTAGTAGAACTTTTAACCAGAAATTCTAACAATGACTTCAGGAGTAAAATTCTCCTACCTGCTTGTACCTCCTTGTTCACAAATGCATATTCTAATTCTGGTTCTATGCTGAGTGGTGCTTCCGTTGGACTTTAGGTTTTTGTTTTCCCTCCCAATTCTGGACCAATTTTGTCATCTTGTTTGGACCCTAAAATAGAAGTTGTGCAGTAGAAGGAACACCTTTCAAATAGTATGGAGTTTCTACCTATAACAAAAACATCATAGTGATTCCAGTACTGACAACAGCAATAACAAAGCCATTGGTTTGTGTTGGGAAAGGAAATAGAAATAAGCCTCCCTATCATTCACAATGTCTGAGATCAATGACAATGATAACTTTAACACACTATCAATTCACCCATACAAACGGGTTCTCTTCATTGGATGCTGCTGAGTCAATGAAATTGCTTGCCTTGATTATAATTGTACTCAGTTCTCAGGAAAAGAATAGCGACTTTTTACAACCTTTTATGTTTGAATTTAGAATATTTCTTTGCAAAAAGAACATTTCCAATAGTTAATTTTTATGCAGCCAGACACCAATCTATCTTGCACTGCATAAGTGATCATGTATAGAGAAAAGCTCAAATCCTTAACTCTTTTTTTAACTTCTAAGACTAATTAACTTGAAAGATAAATATTGACTACAGAAAGACGATTTATTACCTTGCTGTTTTATTTTCTAGAGAAGATATCACCGTGAAATCCCTATAACCAACTTCCATGAAGGTTGGTTCTGAACTGCTGTCGTTCTTATTTACAATCTATTTTCCAGTTAATGCTGTAACTATGTTCAGTGTATATTTACACCAAGCTCTATAGGGTTCAAAAGCTGAGACTAATGTTCAGTTATACCACTATAATAACCTCAACCAACAGAAAAGAGATAGAATTGAGGCAAGTCTTCCTTGATGCCTCAATTCTATTTCATCTCTGTTGGTTGAGAGTGACTGGATCATGGGTGTGTGATACTGGATTGTGAGTATGATAAATAGATTAGTATTCTATTCCTATCAGTGCATTTTTGGGTGTGGCTGATGAATTATTTACTGAAGACAGAAGACTTAGTCTGAACCTGAGTGTACCAACCAATAGGCTTGTAGTTTGGATGGAAAGGAAAGCTACTTTTCTACCCTGCCATGGATATTTCCTCCTTTCTATACCCCTCTGCCACACCATCCTGCCTTGAAGCCAACCAAACTGTGGGCTAAAATCTCTAGAACTTGTGACCTAACATAAACTTTTTTCCCCTCTAATTTGTGGGTGTTGGGTATTGTGTCTTAGTGGTGAGAAAAGTAACTTAGATCTCTACTTGAATGTTTTCAGTGCTGGAATATATTGCTTTTATGTACATTCCATTTAGTGATGTACTAGTACAATTCTGTTTTGTTGATATTCTTTGAGTTAAAGTCTGTCCCCTGGCTGTCCCCTTGGGTAACAAGAGAGAAGGAAAATGAACAATTGCATTATATTTCTGTTTGTTGGAAGTAGCAGGTTAAGTGTTATTGTAATCTCAGTTACTACATTGTTATTCTACAAATATTCTTTTACCTTAGTTTACAAAGTGTAAACAGAAACTCTTCAGAGAGGAAGTAATCAAATCTGGGCTTCAGAGGGAATTTAAATATAGGTCTTATGGGGACAAGCTACCTGGAGGAAATTCCATTATATCACTTTTTAACAAATGGTATTCCTCACCAATTTTGGCTTAACAAGTGTGAAAATAAAGTAAAATTACAAATGATAGTCAACTATGTTAGTTAGTGATGACTGTTGTTATAGTTTGTGTGTATACTGTTGTTTGTTGTATTTAAAGTGTTTGTGTGCATTTGTAAAAAGTATTGCAAAAAAGAAGGGGGAAATGTTAGTTGTTTTATTTTTGTGATTTGGAGTAGAAAGTTCTGTTGCCACTGCTCTCCTCCCCTGTTCTCACACTGATGCTAAGCAGTTAGGGTTTTTGCCTCTCATTTTTGATACTTGGCTCCCTCTCTGAGCCTGAAGCTTTAGAGACATCTATTCATGTCAAGGCTGTGCAGGCTGAGCAGGAGTATTAGCCTTCAGAGGCAGTGACTCATTGCTCGGTGTTGGCAGATCTTCTCCTCAGCCCACTGCCATAGCTCCTCTCTCTGAGAGCCTGAAGAGAGCTGTTCAGATTTCAGGAAAAGGGGCAGAAATTTATATCCTGAGTAGCACCTGAGCTAGAATCAGAAGCCTGAGAATCAGGCAAGACGGGTGCAAGAGTCTGCAGGACACTGAATTCTCTGCTGTTCGAAAGTCTGAGACCATTAGGGAAGTAACACCAATGATGTCAGACTTATCAAAACATTGAACAAATGCTCTACCTCACCCAGGCCCTGCAGGATGAGTAGATGGAATTATAATGGAACATGAAGTTTTTTTCAGCTCTTAAAATCTGGGAATCTAAGCTTCGTGTTGAATTTAGAGTTCAAAATCAAGGTTTAGCTGACTGTGGTGGGAAGAAAGGCTGTTGTTATTAAGACTCTTTCTAAGATCCTTTTGAAAACATTTACTCTCAACTTGAAAGTGATTTACTTTATCAAATACTGGAAGGCTTTCAAGCTAAAGGACTTCCCATCAGTATTTCAAGTGGAGGAAGCAGTATGTGACAGAGTAAAGTGAATGCTTTATGTTTAGGTGAGTTTGAATACATCTAAGGTAACTATTACTTTGATAAAAAAAGTTTTTCAGGGGGAGTTATAGAGATGAAAGCACAAATTTGTATAGCATAAACCTATGGAGCTGTTTTACTGACTTAGGTATTGTTGTAGAAGCAATACTACACAAAGGAACTATGTTCACTTAAAACAAAACCAGCAGAAGCTACACTATGGAGCCCTGAGGATATTAAAACTTTACTAGTGACCAGGAAAGAGAAACCAAAGAATCATTGATCCTCCAGTCCTATGGGTTTCATTTTTATAATGAAATTCTTTATTGTGCTCTATTTCCCTAGTGCTAAACACACCCTGTAATTTCTCTCTTCACCACCATGATTAAGTGATAAACAGTTTAGATTAATCAAATACTCCAGTCAATTGGGACCTGTCATATACATCATACATAGAATGTCAATTGAAAATAACTTTTAAATGAAAATGAAAACTAGTGTGTTATATTTGTTCAGGAAAAATGAAGTACTGTTAACAAAAGAAGAGAGAATTAATGTTAATCAAAGCAAAATATCCTCCTTCTCAATAATAATAGAGTTCTCTTCCACACTCCAAACAAATACGTCAGTTTTCAGGGGACTGTATAGTTGAGGAGTGAAGGTAGTATATTAGACTTGAACAGATGGTGAGGGTTTAAATGAAGGTAAGCAGGAGACCAAAAAGGGAAAACTGATTTGAAAGATACTTAGGACATGCAATTCATTAGACCTCATGATGTGGTAAGGAGACCATGGTAGTTGCAACAAGAGGAGTCAAGATGTTTTCTAACCTCTGGTTTTGGAGACTAGGTAAATACTGGTACCGCTCACCAAGGCAGCGACTATGGAAGAGTGAGTTTGCTTTGGTGAAAAGATAACATATCTGCCTTGACATTTAGCTCTAGAAGCATATGGTCATTCTTGAGTGAAATGCCTAGGAGTCAGATAAATATCCTGTTAAATGGATCTGTAGCATATGTGTGACAGTGAAAGTTACAGGAATAAATGAGAGATTTCTAAGAAAGAATAGTGTGGAAATATCCCTATGGACTTTTCCTTAACAGGTAAAATAAATTGGACTTGAATATTAGGAAGAAAACCTGGAAAATGGCAAGGGACAATTTCTTACAACTTAAGGAAAAAAAAAAAACCTTTAAAGGAAGATAAGGAACAAGTGTAAATATCCTAGGTGGCCCACATAAATTAAGGATCTGTAGAGTACCTCTTACAGGTGGCTTTTCTAGTCTTTTCATTTCTACAAGGGGCATTTCTCCCACAGTGTCTGCCTATTTCCTTTCTTCTTTCTTGGATATTAAGTAATGGCTATTGGTTCATTCTTCTTAGGGTTTATATATTGACACCCATGACTGCTAGAGCAGGAAGAGCTTTGCACTCTTTTTCTTTTCTCTGCTACCTAAGGTAGTAAGACAGTAAGACAGAAACTTGTCATGGGCACAGACTTATCTGCAGATTGACTGGTTGTAAGAGTAGAGAGTTAAGAAATTAAGTTAATTTTGTTATTATATGTACTCCATGTTTTTTTTTTTTCTTTTTAACATTAGCCCCAACATTTTTTTTCTGGTTCCGGGGATTGAACTTGGGTCCTTGTGCTTCCAAGATAGGCTCCATACCACTTGAGCTAAACCCGCAGCCCAGCCCCATCATTCTTTTCTTCTTATTTTAGTTTAGAACCTAGTCAGGAGAAGAATTTGCTAGTATAGTATATCATATTTGTGCCCCATCAAAATTGTTGATGACAAAGTGTGAACTTGGCATGCATGATCCTGTTCTTTGAGTAGTTTGGGGCAAATTTCAGAACAATGCAGAATGAGTGAAAAGGAAATAGGGAGTATAAATAAGTGTACTATTTTAGGAAAGATGAAAGTGAGGAAAGAAGATGCTACAGGAGATGTAAAGTCATGAAAGAGATTTAATTTCATGGTCACAGGTCGAGTGCATGATTGTGTTGGGAAATAATGAAGATTTAGAAGAGAGGAGGGAATTAGAATGAATCAAGGTCTGAGACTTGGGGTTAAGATCGAGAAAGAACCTTGGCTGGAGATTATAACAATGCTTCTTTAGAGATAGAAGGGATTATGAGAAGGGTAGGTTTCATTGAAATTAGTTATCCATGGTCTTTGAGGAAGTTATTGAGGAGAGAAGATGGGTGACTGGGTGGTTGAGAGAGTTCTTATATCTTCATGAGTCTCTGTCATAGCTTAACAGAATGACTAAAATGATTTACAAAAAAATCTGTAATGTGTTAGTCACTTTTGCAGTGCTGGAACAAAGTACCTGACACCCACAAGTTAAAGGAGGAAAGGTCTATTTTAGCTTATAGTTGGAGATTTAGGTCCATGGTTATCTTGTTCTAAATTAGGGTGGTATAACATAGATACATAGCAGAGGAGAAACAGTTCATGGAAGTACAGGGAGAAAGCAGCAGCAACAAGCGGCCCTTTCTTACTATCCTCCATCCAGGGTACAAGCTTATTGGTTGGTGGCACTCACATTCAAGCTGGGGCTTCTATCTTCAGTAAACCCATTCAGGAACATCCAGACCTATGCTAATCTCAATCAGCGATCTAGTTTGCTATCACATACCCTTAATCTATATTCACATATGTTAGCGCCAGCAAACTCTGTAAGCCCTACCTATGAGCACATGAGGCTTTGGAGGGGGGCATCTAGGTATAAACCATAACATTAAACAAAAAGATTTTGGAGGTTGTTGAACATTGGGTTATTAGCTCCAATACTTCACTCCCTAGAGTGATAGTATGCCCATATTCATTGCTGTATAATTGTACAATGATTTTTGCTTTGTAGATGGACTGTGCATTCAATTGATATAGGACTTAGCCATGTGACTTGCTTTGGACAATGGTATGAGAGTAGGTAGTATGTGTATAGAAGCCTTGTATGTACATGTTGGTTTAACCATCATGATAAGATTATGCCATGAATGGTCACTTCTTCTTCTGAGTGGGATTCAGAAAAAACACATATAACAGTTATATAACAAAATATAATTGACTTCACACAAAAGTCTCAATTTCAATGAATATCTTATGAAAAGATGTACCAGGGAAATAAGGATACCATCCTCTTCTCAGGCACTACTTCAGATTATGTATAATTATTCTTCTGCAGGTGTTTTCCATGTGTTTGAAGACTCACTCTTTTAAGATGTATCTTTTTCACATTATTTCCCAGGATACCATTGATTTGTCTCTTTACATTTTTCTGAAAGTTTTAGTTACTTGGATTCAAATGAGCATTGGGAGAATGGCTGAAACATGATTTCCTAGAAGTATCAACATGGTGATCGCTGTTGGCTTCCCAGTGGTGGAAATATGCTTCCCAGTCTCTCTCTGAGTTCCCCATCCTTCTGGAGAGAACTAGGATCAGAAGGCAACTAGAGAGGGAGCAAGATAATCAAGTTCTTGTCAGGAGACAGAACCCATTCCAGTTATTTTAACAGAGAGAATTACATATAAGGAGCTGCTATAGTCTACTGAAAGACTGATAAAGTAAAGAAGTGAATAAAAAGAAAGCTTGTATATATAGAGAGAGGGGTGGAAGGGTTGGAGAGAGAGCCGGGGAGTGGGGAAAAATAAGAACCAAGATATAGAAGATATTGGTACAAATCCCCAGTGATGAATGTGATCTTAAGGTGTACCTAAAATGTTCTAGTAACTTCAATAAAGAACAAACAACAACAGCAACAACAAAAATAACAAAAGGAGAGAAATAGGAGGAATCAGCTGGCAGGTCTTGGGCTGGTTGTGGTTCACAGAGCTCCATCCCTAATATTATGCAACTGAGTCAGCAGGGTGGGTTTGAATAAGTGATATAGAGTCCCAAGTCATTCTCATGGCTAAGAGATGTGTGTGCAGGTGTGTGTGTGTGTGTGTGTGTGTGTGTGTGTAAGAGTCATTTTTAGAGGTGGTAATAATGAGCTGTCTAGGTTCTCACCTCTGACCACAAGCATACTTATGCAAACGTCTATCTTCATAGGAACTTGTCTTTCATTATAATTTACTTTCATCCAGGAAGAGAAACAACCAACTAATCAACCAGCTGAACCACAAAATATGAGGGGAGCAAAACTGTGGCCATCTTGATTCTGCAGCATGTCATTCCCTTGTGATCTTATTATACTCTAGTTTGTGTTGCTCATGTTCTCCAGAGATTGACCTCAGTCTTGGTGGAGCTGCTCTCTACTCTCAGGTGCTGTTCACATTGGTTTCTCTGATTTGAAACTGTTTTTCTCTTTTCTTGGAACATTTCTTGAGTTCAGCTTTATTTTTTAAAAAATTAAATCTTTATTGATACAGTATATATACACATCATGATCACACACAATATTGAAAATTTGTACCAGCATATGACACAATTTAATTCTCATTTTTCCCACTCTCCCATCCACCTTACAAGCCTCTTCCCCTATATACATAAGCTTTGTTTCCCTCTTTTAAAGTTACCATAATATTTTTCTTCCCTTTGTTACTTATACCACATCCCATTTCACCTTGAATATTTTCTATTTCATAATATTTACCATATATTCTAGAGTTCATTTACATCTTCAGCTTCTCATACCAGAGAAAAGATACAGTATTTACAAATCTGTTACCTATATATTTCACTTATGAGTATGTCCTGAAGTCATGCCTATTTGAATATAAATGACTCAAACTTATCATTCTTTATGGCAGAGTACTACTCCATTTTATAGAAAAACCAGATCTTCTTTATCTAGTCTTCAGTTGATGGGCATTTTGGTTGTTTACAAGATTTAACTATCACAAACTAAGCTGCCATGAACATTGGTGCACATGTTGCTCTGATATGATTCTTTTAATTCTTTGGTGCACATACCTACCAGGGGAACAGCAGGGTCAAATGGGATGTCTAATCCAAGGAGGAATTTTTGAGGAATCTCCACACTGATCTCCATAGTTGTCATACCAGTCTACATTCCCACCAATAGTGGAGAAGTATTCCTTTCTCCCCAAGCCTCACCAACATTTGTTGATGGTTAATTTCATGATAGCAGCCATTCTTTGTGGAGTGAGATGGAATATCAGTGTTGTTTTTATCTGCATCTCTTGAATGACTAGTGATGTTGAACATTTCTTCACGTTTCTTAGCTGCTTTTACTTCTTCCTCTGAAAAGTGTCAGTTCATTTCAGATGCCCATTTTTGAATTGGTTCTTTCAATTGGGGAAGGACCTGATTTTTTAAAAGCTTGTTGTATATTCTAGATAGTAGCCCTTTGTCTGAGAAACCCCTGGTAAAATTTTTTTTCCCCAATTTGTTTGTTGTCTTTTTGCTCTGCCAGAGGTTTCTTTTGCTGTGCAGAAGATTTTAATAGGATGAGAACCTATTTGTTGATTTTTCCTGATAGTTCTTGTGGTATAGAGGTTTTGTTTATAAAGTCTTTCCTTAATCCAATGTCTCCAAGAGTTTTACTTAACATGGTTTTCAGAAGGTTTAGTGTTTCTGTTTTAATATTTAGGTCTTTAATCCACTTTGATTTTAGTTTAGTACACGATGAAAGAGATAGAGCTAGCTTTAGTTGTTAGCAAGTTAAAGTCCAGTTTTTCCAGCACCATTTATTAAAGAGGCTCCGTTTAGGATACTTAGCTACTTGTCAAAGATGAGGTGGCATAGTGTATCTGAAGTTGATTCTGGATCTTCTAATCTAGTCCATTGTTCCTTGGATCTGTTACTTTGCCAGTACCATACTGTTTTTTATCACAGTGGTTTTGTAGTATAGTTTCAAGTTGCGGATTGTGATACCCCCAACCATGTCCTTGTTTCCTAGAATTGCTTTTGCCATTCTAGGTCTCTTGTGGTTCTAGATGAATTTCTGGATTATTTTCTCTAGATCTGTGAAATATGCTGTTGGGATTTCAATCTGTATTGTATTGATCTATACAATAGTTGTGGGAGTTGAACCATTTTGACAATATTATTTCTTTCTAGGAACAAGGGATGTCTTTCCATTTTTTGATATCCTTTGAAATCTCCTTTTTCAAGCTTTATTTTATATTTATCATCTATACCTCATTTACCAAGTTCCAAGCTCTGGTATACTTAAGTAGTTGAATGCTTCCATTTTTCACAGGCTCAAGCCCTGGGAACCAGAATACACGGTTTATACCAATTTAAAATGCATTCTTTGAAATATAGATATTTTTTCCCTTGGGCTTTTACCATAAAAAATAAATCAGAATCATGATTGTCTTTATCTGAATTCAAAATATTTTTGATATTTCAAGTTTCCATAAAGTCTACCTTTAGCTCTCCTTGAACAACTAAAGGAAAATACACATCTAATACCTACTTATTAATATCTACCTAGTTAGAGGCTGTTTGGCTATGTTTGAATGATATATTTGTAGGTATGGAGTGTGAGAGATTGTTTCTTTTCAACATAGCATCTTTTGCTAAGAAAGCTACAACACAGCTCACTTGTCACTAGCTTGCTTGGGGATCTTATTTTCTTCTAAACTCACTGTAAAGTGAACCAATTTATCCCATAATTTACTTTTCCTCACACTCTACATGATTTTCATATACAAACCTCCTTTGTAAAGTAGCTCCCTATGGATAAACATGAAGACATGAAGTGTTGCTAATGGTTTTCAATCATCCTAATGCTTAGCAGATGGATCAACAAATATTTGTTAGGTAAATACATATGCAAATAAATTATTTTCCCTTTTGTCAATTTGAAAAAGTATTATTCTCCCTAGAAATATCTTACCTTTCTGTTCTCTTGCTGGGAACAGTGAAATAAAAAAAATCTGCAACTGAAGAAAAAACAGTATGTGTGTTTATTTGGTAGATGTTTCAAGTGGTCTGGATTTGCTCTATTTTCCATTTATAACTTTGTACTGATTTATAAAACCAATGTCAATGACTTCACTTAAAATAATTGAAATATATAACTGAAAAACAATAAAGCAAACAGCCTAATTAAAATAGACAATTAATTTGAATAAATATTTCTAAAAAAAGGACACTTCCAGGGATGTAGCTCAGTGGTTCAGCATCTGCCAGACAAGCGTAAGCTCCCTTTGATTCCCAGTAACCACATACTGCAATGGCAGGTATGATAGTTCATGCCTGTAATCCCAGCACTCATGAGGCAGAAGCAGGAAGATTACTGTGAGTTCAAGGTTTGCTTGGGCTACATAATTGAGTTCAAGACCAACCTGAACTGCAAAGTGAGACCCTATGTCAAAAAAAAAAAAAAAAAAAAAAAAAGCCGGGCGTGGTGGCTCACGCCTGGAATCCCAGCACTCAAGAGGCAGAGACAGGAGGATTGCTGAGTTTGAGGCTTGCCTGGGCTACATAGTGAGCTCAGGGCCAGCCCGAAGGACACAGAGAGACCCTGTCTCAAAAAAAAAAAAAAAAAAAAAAAGCACACTGATAAACAATAAAGCATGAGAAGCTGAGCAATATTACTAGTCATTAGGAAAGGGAAATCAAAACCACAATGATATGTTACCACTTTATATATCTAGGGTGGCTGTACTAAAAAAAGGGAAAATAAGTTTTAGTGAAGATTCTAAGAAATCAGAACACTTGTGCATTTATGATGGGAATGTAGGATGGGTAGGAGCTATAGAAAATGGACAGTTTGGTTGTTCCTCAAAAATTAAAAACAGAATTACTATAGGATCCAACAGTTCAATATCTTGATTTGTATATAAGAGATATGAAAACAAGTCCAAACAGACACACGAGCCTTCATAGTGACACTATACATAAAAAATAATCTGAGTTTGATAACCAATGAATGCTCTTATATAGAATATCAATACAATAAAATATTACTCAATGATTAAGTACCACTACATGTATGTAACCTGGAAAAATTATGATGTTATAACAGCCAGAAACAAAAATCAACATTTTATATAATTTCATTGATAAAATATGTCTGAAAGAGACAAATTCATAGAAGCAGGAAGTAGATTAAT
>PVIC010018883.1:0-31141 GCA_004025085.1 Thryonomys swinderianus
TGGAAACATTAGCCATAGCAATCAGGCAGGACAAAGATATAAAAGGAATAAAGATAGGAAAGGAAGAAGTTAAACTGGCATTATTTGCTGATGATATGATACTCTATCTTGAGGATCCTAAAAACTCAACCAAGAGACTGCTAGACTTAATTACCAAATTTGGTAGTGTTGCTGGATACAGGGTAAATGCTCAAAAATCTACAGCCTTTGACTACACAAACAACAGATTCACTGAAAGAAAAATTGGGGAGGCAATCCCTTTCACAGTAGCACCCAGAAAAATGAAATATCTAGGAATCAACCTAACATAGAGTTTCTGTTTTAATATTTATGTCTCTAATACACTTTGATTTTAGATTAGTACACAATGAAAGAGATGGATCTAGCTTCATTCTTTGGGAGGATGAAGCCCAGTTTCTCCAGCAACATTTGTTAAAGAGGCTATCTTTCCTCTGTTCGGGATGTTTGGCTCTGCTGTCAAAGATGAGGGACTTAGTGTATCTGGAGTTGTTTCTGGATCTTCTAATCTGTTCCACTGATCCTCAGGTCTGTTTCTTTGCCAGTACCATGCAGTTTTTATCACACTGGCTTTGTAGTATAGTTTCAAATTTGGAATAGTGATACACCTTGCCATATCCTTGTTTCCTAGAATTGTTTTTGCTATTCTAGTTCTCTTGTGGTTCCAGATGAATTTTTAAAATATTTTCTCTAGATATGTGAAATATGATGTTGGGGTGTCAATTGCCATTACATTGAATCTATATAGAAGTTGTGGGAGTATAGCCATTTTGATGATGTTGATTATTCCTATCCATGAACAAGGCACGTCTTTCCATTTTCTGATATTCTCTTCAATTTCCTCTTTCAGAGTCTTTTGTTTTCAGAATAGAGGTCTTTTACCTCATTTGTTAGATTCATCCCTAGATATTTCATTTTTTGGGGTGCTATTGTGAAATAAACTGACTCCTCAATTTCTCTCTCAATAAGACTGTTATTTGTGTATAAAAATGCTATTGAGTTTTGAGCATTTACCTTGTATCCAGCTGTGCTACTACACTGTGACTAAGTTTAGCCATTGTTTAGGGAGTTTTTAGGATCTTCTAGACAGTGTATCATGCCATCAGGTAATAACAGTTTAAATTCTTCCTTTCCTATCTTGATTCCTTCTATTTCTTTCTCTTGTTTAATTGTGCTGGCTAGTATTTTTAGCACTATATTGAACAGGAGGATGATAGTCGAAATCCTTGTCTTGTTCCTGATCTTTGTGTGAAAGGTTCTCATTTTTAACCATTTAGAGTGATGCTGGCTGTTAGGTTCTCACAAATAGCATTTTTAAAAATTGAAGTAAAGTCCACTTATTCCAATTTTCTTTAGGGTTTTGATCATGAATGGGCGTTAGATTTTGTGAAATACTTTTTATGCATCTATTGAGATACCATGTGGTTTGTTTGGGTTTTTTTTTTGAGACAGGGTCTCACTTTTGTAGTTCAGGCTGGCCCTGAGCTCACTATGTAGCCTAGCCAAGCCTCGAACTCAGCAATCCTTCTGCCTCTGCCTCTCGAGTGCTGGGATTACAGGCTTGAGCCACCATGCCTGGCAGATACCATGTGGTTTTTGTCCTTGAGTGTGGTAATATAGTATATTATGTTTATTGATTTACATATGTTGAACCATTTTTGCATCTCTGGGAAGAATCCAACTTGGTCAGGATGTATGATCTTCTTGATAATTCTCTGCATTCTCAGTATCTTATTGAGGATTTTTGCATCAATGTACAATAGGGAAATTGGCCTGTAGTTCTCTTTTTTTGGTTGGGTCTTTTACTCTTTTTGGAATCAAGGCAGTAGTTGCTTCAAGGGATGAATTTGGGAATCCTGCTTCCCTTTCAATTTCATTAAAGAGTTTGAGGAGTAGTGGCATTAACTATTCTTTAAAAGTTTTGTAGAATTCAGTGGTAAACACACCAGGACTAGGGCTTTTCTTTGTTTGTAGGTTTTTTTTAAATTGAATTCTTTATTGGTACAATTTATATATATCTCACAATCACATATAACATTGGGAAATTTGTACCAGTATATGACACAAGTTAATTCTCATTTTTACCCATATCCCTACCCACCCACACCTCCCCATCCCCTTTATACATACTCTTTTATTTTCTTTCTGAATCATATTTATTCCTTCCCCTCATTACATCTGCACACCAAATTTCCTATGAAAATATCCCACTCTATAAAAACTGTCATACTTTCTAGAGCTCATTTGCATCTACAGGTGTTCATATCAAAGAGAAGATCTGGTATTTGCCTATCTGTGATCTATTGATTTCACTTATTAGTATATCCTCCAGGTGTCTCCATTTGCACATAAATGAATTGATCTTGTCATTCTTTATGGCAGAATAATACTTCATTTTATAAAAAAAACACATCTTCTTCATACAGTCTCCAGTTGATGGATGTTGGTAGATTTTTTTATTACATCTCCAATTTTACAGATTGATATTGGGGTCTTTAGCATTTTTATATCCTCTTTGTTCAGCTCTGGAATTTGATATGTTTCTACTAATCTATCCTTTTCTTCTACATTTTCCATCTTATTGGAGTACAAATTTTCAAAGTAGGTGTTTATTATCCTCTGGACTTCCATTGGATGAGGGTGATTTTCCCCTTTTCATTCCTAACAGCATGGATCTGATCCTTTTTCTTCCTTTGTTTGATAAGGTTGGCTAGGGTCTGTCAATTTTGTTTATCTTTTTGAAGAGCCAACTCTTAGGTTCATTGAGTTTTGTATTGTTTTTAGTCTCCATTGAATTAATTTCTGCTCTGCTCCTTATAATTTCTTCCCTAGTATGAGATTTGGGTTTGTCCTACTCTTCTTTTTCTAGTACCTTGAGATTCAGCAGTAGGTTATTTATTTAAGCTTGCTCTATTTTCCTGGTGTAAGCATTTACTGCTCTGAATTTCCCTCATAGAGCTGTTTTCATTGTATCCCATAAATTCTTGAAAGTTGTACTGGTATTATCATTTAATTGTAAAAACTGTTTAATTTCTTCTGTGACCCACTGGTTGGTAAGCTGAGTGTTATTCAATTTCCATGTGCTTGTGGGGTCTTGGAATTTCCTTTGCTCTTCAGCTCCAATTTCAAGGCTATGTGGTGTGACAGTATACAGAGAATAACTCCAATACCTTTGCATTTTCTTTAACATATTCTGTGAACTAGTATATGATCTATTTTGGAGAATGACCCATAAGCAGCTGAGAAGAATGTGTATTTTGACTTTGTTGAGTGAAATACTCTGTAGACATTTATTAAGTCCATTTGTTCAAAGGTTTGGTTCATTTCAAGTATTTCCTTATTGACTTTTTGTCCAGTTGATCTGTCTAGTTGTGACAGCAGGGTATTGAAGTTCTTCAGGGTTTTCATATCCATTAATATTTGTTTTATATAATTAGATGTATTGGAAATTGGTGTTTAAATATTCCCTTAGATTGTTCCCTGTAGAAGGATGTAGTGTCCTTCTTTGCCTCTCTTAATGTTTTAATTTGAAATAAATTTTGTTTGCAAATAGGATAGCCACTTCTGCTGTTTTGCAGTTTCCTGTCACATGGAGAATTATATTTCATCCTTTTGCTTTCAGTCTATGGTTTTCTTTCTGAATTAGGTATGTTTCTTGTATGCAGCATATTGTAGGGTCTTGTTTCTTAATCCATTCTGCTAGTCTCTGTCTTTTAATTGGTGCACTGAGGCCACTGACATTAATGGTTATGACTGGTATGGCCTGATTTATAACTGTCATGGTATTTTCCTTTTTTTTGTCTCTTTTATTCTTTGCTTTTCCCCTTTCCATTCAGTTTCTTGTCTTTCCCAATGAATTCACTCTGCTGGGTCTCATGAGTTTTCGACCTTCATTTTTCCCCAAGATATTCTTTAGAATGCTTTGGAGTATATATTTTGTAATTGAGAAGTTCTTTGGGTTTTTTTTTGTCATGGAAGTATCTTATTTCCCTGTTGACTTTAAAAGATAGTTTTACAATCTAGTTTGGATAGTACTTTTCTCCAAGACTTGAAACACTGCACTCTACATCTCCTTGCATTTAGCATTTGCATTGAAAAGTCTGCTGTGATCCTGATCGGCTTCACTTTGCATGTAGATTTTTTTTTCCTTCCTCTGCTTTCGGTATTTCATTCTTTTGTTGGATATATGGAACCTGGATAATTATATATCTATGTGTATTTTTTTATATCACGGCCTTTTTGAGTCCTATATTCCTCATCTGTATGCCCACGGTGTTCTTGTCTGGAACCTATGACAGACAGGCCTCAAACCAGCAGCAGAAGTCACTGCAGAATTTCCATGGCACCCACCCAGACTCTCCATTAGGGGAAAGGTCTCCCAGCCTTCTTGTCTGGATGTAATGACAAGAAGGCTGCCAGCTAATATTAGAAGTCTCTGTATTCTCTCTGCATCACCCGCCCAGACCTGCCCAGGGGGAGTGGAGTTCCCATGTGGTTTCTGGCCTTGGTTCAATGGCAGGCAGTCCACCAGCAGGTGCAGAAGTCACTGTGTGACTTCTGCTGTGCCCACCCAAACTCACCTGGGGGAATAGAGTTCCCATGGGGCTTCTGGCCTGGGTCCAATGGTGGGCAGGCTGCAAGCAGGTGGCAAAAGTTTCAAGTGTTATTTTAATGAATTTAGAAGTGCTTTTGTTAAAATAGGATGTATGTGAGCTTCATGTTATTAGTCTCTTCATGTAATGCATAATAGCAAGATGAAATATCAAATGAATCCAGGGGGCTTGCTGGGGCTTAATACCTGTTAGTCTGTTTGTTTTTTTTTTTTTTGAGACAGGGTCTCACTTTGTAGTTCAGGCTGGCCCTGAGCTCATTATGGAACCCAGGCAAGCCTGGAACTCAGCAATCCTCCTGCCTCTGCCTCCTGAGTGCTGGGATTACAGGCGTGAGCCACCACGCCCGGTGATATAACTAAAAAATAATACAAAAACTGCTTCACTTCCCTAGAGACAGAAATTATATTGATTGATGTCAGAGGAAAGTTATTATTTTATTTTATATCAGATTTATTTTCTATCAATTAAGACATAGGTCTGAAAAGAATAGAAAGGGAAGTATACATTGTCAAACACAAAAACTTTCAAAAAGTGCTCCGGTAACACTAACAAAGATGATTATATTTTCTGCTTATTTCTCTTCCTTCTTTAGTTTTTGTCCTTCATATTAAAATTCTTGGAAAGTTACTGGAAGAAGAAATAAGTCTACTCAAAATGTTTGCATGTAAAACATATTAGCACAGGGGCAGACCTGAGACTGGCAGCCATGATTCTGCCAGAAGTTAACTGTTGTTATGTCAGTCAATTTGCAGGTGGGTGACATTGGCATGGCTCCATGAGAGGGGTGTGATCTCAGTGGAGGAGTATTCTCAGGTCTAAATAAATTTTTCAAAGATTACACAGTTCTTATTTCACCAGATACATCCTCTTGAGGGTTTGCAAGTATAGATCAAGTGTGTGGTATTTCATGATTAAATGCACAGAACCAAATATTCCTTCAACTTCATCTTAAAAACAGCTAGCATTTTCTGCACAATTTGACTGAATTTCAGAAAAAATTTTACATTGTCTTTTAAACATTTTCTTGTCCAAATTCCACAAACAGTGAAAGCCAGAATAAATTAACATTCTATCATATTACCTTTGTTTGTATTTATGCATTTTGTAGAATAAACTCTTTTCATCATGTTACAGATTCCACTTAAAATTTAGAATTTAGCTCAAAATAACATTAAAGCCTCTCCCAGCATGTACATAAGTGTATTTAATGTATTCTAAACTTAACAATTAAATTGCACATATACCACGTACCTACAACGAATGTGTTCCTTATGTATAGCAGACAAGTATTAATATAAATTATTGTTATTCACTCAATCACTCATTTCTGTCCAGATAATTGTATTAGTTTAACTGTGATACTTATGTACCTTTGCTTACCAAATTTATACAATCATCATATCTTTTTCTTATAAGTACATAATAACCTCTACACCCAGGAACAATCTGTCCTTTCCCTCAACAGTCCTCATGCCTTATACAATTCAGATGGCATATGCAGTAATTCTGCCTTGGAAGATAATTTTCTATTTTGCATGTTTTATATGTATCCAAGAATACTACATGTTACTTGAAGACTACAGCAGACCCTCAAGTTATAACTACCCTGACATACAGGCAACTTGGGTTATGAAGGGAATTTTAATTTCAATTTATGACCAAAGTCTTGATTTATGGCCTAAATGCCAACTGCTTGTGCTTCCAGATAGCTTCAGATACAGATTTAAGCCCATCTTTTTCTGTGTGCAGTTAATTGAGAAATTCTGGGCCAATGTCCCTCTAAGGACACTAAGATCTGCCTGTCTATAGGAAAGACTTTGAAGACTGCGTAGAGAAGTCTGAGCCTTCAAATGACCAACCTGAGTCATTACCAGCCCTTAGGAAAGAATTGACTTCATCAGTTAAGGGTCCCTTGGAGCATTATTTTTGCATTCTCTAAGTATAATACCTCAGAATAGGTTTACAATAAATGTTTATGTACTTTTGTGGTTACCAAAAGGTTAGACAGTTTTGAGTAACAAAGTATTTTTAAATTTAAAACCTATATTATTTCTGCTATGTTATAGAAACAAAGATAAAGGGAAAACAACTTGTTACTAACACAAATCAAGATGGATAATTCTGCAGAGGAGGAAGGACAAAACAAATGAAACAAAACCCCAGAAATAACTAAAACTCACAGTTCTATACCCTACTGTAACCTTGAAATCTGATCTCTGAAGTCAACACCAGCAAAATTACTCCTGAAGAGTGACGACAAGTGGCAGCAAACTGTATCCTGAACTGTCACCACTTGAGATGGGTGAAAATGGCTACTTTATTCCACATCTTCTCTACTTAGACATGGGGATGGTATCAGAAAACAAAGCTGGAGCGCAGAGGGGAAATTTTCATCAAATCAGAGTAAAGCAAAGTAATACATAAGAATTCAATTGAGATAACATATTAGGGAAGGTAAGTCTAAGTATGATATGTTTTTAAAATCTAACTGTCATCAAAACAAGAGCATGTAATTGAGCACTCAGCAACCAGGATAGCTAGCATGGCAGTGAACCTTTTAGAGAATTCAGTAACAAACACCCTGTTATGGCAAGTGTACATAGAGTCACCATCACTGGTCAGGGTGATCACATAAATACAAAAGAACCAATTTCTGTCTTTCAGGAAAATGAAACCATGAGCTACACTCCTGAAAAAGAGGGTGGCATCAGCATCCCTGAAAATATTTCAGGCAATAACCATGGGTAAGAATGGCTTGCCAACTGTCCACCCTCCTGAGTTCATAACATAGCACCACTCATTCCTTAGAGAATGGATCTGAAGAATGGGAAGACCCTCCAAGAGGCACATGACTCTCTAACTTTCCTCACACTGAAAATAGGTCCACAATAAAAATGATCACTATGGAACATAGAAATCAATTTGATATTTCTGTGTAGTTGGAGATTAAAAGCAAAATAAATGAAAGACAGGAGCATAGGGCCTTGAAAGAGGAAGGACAGCTCTTGAAAAAATGAAAGATGGCTCTTATAATACTGATGAAAAATCTATATAAAGACAAAGGAATCAAAGCACAAAAAATAGATTTATTCTTTTTTGTAATTTGTGAAGTGTGATCAAAAAACTACGGTGAGAGTTTAAGTGAAAAAAAACTTATCCCAGTCAAAAGACATAATGCTATAAAGCCCTCTCATTTATACACACTGATCCCAACTTTCTTGCCCCTTTCTGAAGCAGTTCTGGAAGTTTCCTTTCATATCTTTTGTTTCTTTGTTGCAGCCGCCTTAATGTCCCAAATCAATTCAAAACTTTTATCTTTCATGGTCAGCTTGACTTTGGAGTAAAGTCAGAAGTTGCCTGATGTCAGAGCTAGTGAGTAAGATGGGCTAGTACATACTACAATATTTTTATTTGACAGAAATTGCTCCATACCTTTTGAATTTATTCAGAACATCCAAGCAGCCACAAAAATACACTCATGAAAAAGGACTTCCAGATCTGCTCCAGAGAGTAGCACAAAAGATGGGGTAAATATATTCAAATTGAGGGGGAGTATTCTAAGGATTAATGGCTGTGTTTCTTTTATTGTTGTACATTAAAAAATTCAAACCTTTATCATATACAGTAATACCTTGGTTCATAAATGCTTCTTTTCAGGAACAAATGGTTTGCTAATTGAAGCATTCAGCAAAATTTCTGCTTTCCTTCTTGAACTTCACATTGGGCAATGAACACATAGGTGGCCACTTCTTTAGCACCATGGAACAAATTAAATAATGAACCCAGGTACACTGAATTTTGATCACATTTCATTTGTTACCCATTTGGATCAAGTAGTGTCAATTTTCACTTAGAAGATTTATTTGATGAATAAATGAATGCCCATTTATTAAGCCACCTATTTTTTTCTAATCCCTGTACTAGACACTTTCTCAATTAACTTGTTTAATTCTCATAATACCTTGTCAGATAAGAAATATTCTAATTATGATAGAAAACAAACTTAAAATTTAGATGAAGGGCTGGGGATTTAGTTCAAGTGATACCGCACCTACCTTGGAAGCAAAAGGGCCCAAGTTCGACCCCCTGGTACCACAAAAAACAAAACAAAACAAAACAAAAACACTAAAATTTAGATGAAGAGTACATGTACCAAACTCCCCAAAAGTAATGTAGACTTTTAGTACAAACATATACTAAAAACAAAAACAAAAGTAAAAAGAAAATCAGTGAGAGCCCAAATATACACAATTAAAAAGGAACAAAGCTAGACTGCTAACTTTTTCATTTTAAGGGTGTTTTTTGTTGTTGTTCATCTAATAGGAAAATCATTCATTTCCCTTTTAAAAATAAATAATTCACATTGGCACAATTATGCTTCAGTAGACAAATAACTCTAATGCTTATGCAGAGAACTTCCAAATCCACTTCAAGAATCTCCAAAATGGAAACAGTTTAATGACAATCTGAGCAATTACTCCATTATGCCCAACAAACTGGGGAAAATAAGCCTTCAGCTTGGCTCATGTCAAGGAGAGGCCTGAAAGGAAAAGGGATTATGTCAATTGTGTTTTAACAGAGTGACTAAGTTGTGAACATTTCCAAAGAAATATTTTTCCTCAGAGTTGAGTTTTACTAGCTTTGGAGACACTGACTCAGGGATCTCTGTGGTTCTGCTCTCTAATTAGCGAGTTCTACAGCCATCGCCTTCAGAAAGAGAGGAAAAAATACCCTTGACTTAATTCTAAACCTCACCTACATCATTCTTCTAAATGAACTGTTAAAAATGCTATCTCATCACTACTGTAAGCTGCTGAAAGGAGAAAGTACTGCCTGTTACAACAAGCTTCCCTAGAAGCACAAGTCCAGCCCTCTGACCCTCTCCTTCAGGGGTTTCCAACATTCCCAGATACACGTTTAATCAGACACCTATTTGCTCCATGACCCCTTGGAGTACCAATCAAAGCTTGGTAGATTGTAACATACATGGTTTTATCTTCGCTTTCCTAAAGTGAAGAGAACCATAACCAGGACAGTTGGAAGGACAAACAGGACGGAAGGAAAGAAGGCGAAGCTCAATTTTTGAAAACTGGCCTAAAGGAGAGTTGGGCCAGCAATTTCTTTTTCAGTTGTCAGGAAAACATTGCAAGTTGTGTGTGTGTGTGTGTGTGTGTGTGTGTGTGTGTGTGACCATCAATCTGTGGACTTTGGGAAATAATGTTCTCAGCACTTCCCAGGAGCTGCGGAGTCTCTCCTCCTGCCAGCACTGCAGAGTGAGGCTGGCCTGGAAGGGCACTGCAGAGATTGCAGCTGAGTGAGGCTGAGCTGGAGCAGTCGGGGCTGTGCTCCTTCTGATAGTCAGGCCCAAGAGAGATGGACTGTGAGGGCATTTAGACTTCATCATCACCGAGGTGTTTTCAACAGAGGAAAACTTCTGATTGCAGAGGAATGTGACAAGGTTTGCTTTACATGGTTATCAAAAACTCAGAACATTTTTAAGAGTCTGATGGGCAGAGTGTGGAGTGATCCTACGGATCATGTATGCATAAATGTCCTTGGCTAAACTTTTAGAGCAAGAAGTGAAATGCTGTAAAGAAATACTAAAACTGAGTGAGCTGGTAATCTGCTCACAAGTAAAATCACTCCAGTCCATTTCTTTTTTGATGTTGGAATTTTAAAACATGTATTTGCAAAAGATTTTAAATTAGATGGCTCACACACAAAAATTATAGATCTCTTGTTTCTCTTTAGTATTTGAGAGATTTGAAAACATTAGGAGGGTGAGAATCTACTAATCCTTTTATATATATATATTTTTTTTTTTTGACAGGGTCTCACTTTGCAGTTCAGGCTGGCTCTGAGCTCTCACTATGTAGTCCAGGCAAGCCTTGAACTCAGCAATCCTCCAGTCTCTGCCTCCCGAGTGCTGGGATTACAGGCGTGAGCCACCACGCCCAGCAATCCTTTATATTTTTGTTTTTAATTGATGAATAAAATTGAATATATTGCATTTTATGTAATGTAGTGCTCTGATATAGGTTTATATTCTGGCATGAACAAACCAATCTAATCAATAAATCCATTATCTCATTTACTTACCATTTTTTGTGGTGAAACATTTAAAAATCTTTTCATGATTTTGAAGCACATAAAGAATTACTATTTATTATAGCTACCATTCTATGCAACAAATCACTAAAGCATATTGCTTCTATGTGCAATTGGCACCCTCTGACCAGCGACTCTCTTTACTCTATCCATTCTTCACCTCAGCCCCTGAAAACCTGTCTGCTAGAGTTAGACATTCTTAGACTTACATAAGTGAGGCCATGTAGCATTTGCATGTTCTTTAAGTGGACATGTAAGTGCTATCATCAGAATTCCCACTATTTCTTTACCTATGCTTATTTAAATCATTTAGGTACGTGCCTGACCCTATATTTGAGTTTGAAATATTTGTACTTGTAAATGGAAGCAAACACTCAAATTTGGGGAGCTATAACCACTTAAGACAATATGAAAACAAATGAATAGCAATGTAACAGAGAATAAAATGGCAAGGCATAATTTAGATTATTTTAGGCTCGCATCTTAAAGGTGAGAACTAATCAACTGGAATGACAATTAGTTGTATAGAAATGTAAAAGAAGTAAGAAATGCGAGCATTTTCCCCAGGCCTTGAAAATGGACGTGTGTAGAAGGAAGAACTTAGATTTCCTTTCCTATTCTTTTCAAATTATGTCTCATATTGTATCTTTTCACAAATGATATAGTCATGATTACATTTACTTTCAAACCTTGTCAACTTTTTCAAACTATCACTCCAATAAAACTGTTCTGGTTAGAGTCCTTAGTACCTTCTAGTTAACCAATTCCAATGGATACTTCAGACCCTATAAATTGTAGTTACCCATTTGTTTATAAAATTGTGGCATCTGGCTTCCATTCTAAGACCCTAGGGCAGGGAATTACAGGAATATTACCATTTTCCCAAGTACTTGGTACTTGGTGGGTCTTCAAATATTGAATGAATACATAAATGAATGATTACCAGTTGTCTATCAGATACATATAAATGTTAGAGATTACCATGATTTGAAGCATATTGTTTTCCTCTGAAACAGCAATAGTAGCATGCAAGGCAAAATGTAATTCTGGGCACTAAACCTTGATAGTCAACAATTACATTTGCACAAATAACTGAGTGATTATAATATACAAAGAATTCCTTTAATTATTAAAACAGGCATATATTCTGTTCAAACATCATTGTAGAGAAGTTGTATTTGCACAAGGAAATTGTGGTATCAGTATCTTTTCTTTACCTGTTAATTCTTAGCTCATTAACATCATGTTTCCATTTTATTCTTACTGGGATTTCATACACGACTGTCATAGACTGGTATTGATATATTGTTTGTTTCAGGAAGGAGTTAAATGATTCTAAATAAACTTTGTTCACTGTTAATGGTTATTTATATTGTCAAACATAGGAATAAGAAGAACAAAACGTTGGCTTTCAACATTTTCAATCAATATATAATTGCCTGAGGAAGAATAGTGTTACCCACAGAAACAGAGTTAATGCACTCTAGTTCTTTCTTAAGGTTTTTCTTTTTTTTTGAGACAGGGTTTTGCTTCATAGTTCAGACTGCCCTGAGCTCACTATGTAGCACACCATCAAATTCACAGCAGTCCTTCTGCCTCTGTCTCCTGAGTGCTGGAATTACAGGTGTGAGCCACCATGCCCATTATTGTGGTATGTGGTACCAGGGATTGAACTTGGGACCTTGTACTTACAAGTCAGGCACAGGAACCACTAAGCTAAATCTCCAGCCCTCTTAAGGTTATTTTTATAAGTAGATCTTCCATAGTTCATCTGATTGCTCAAGTCACAGCTCTTAGTCACTGCTAATTTTATTGAATATGTATTCTGTGAAGTATACAGTTCTAACTGCTTTACATGTATCTATCTTCTAATATAACAATTCTAAGATGTATTGCTGCTGACATATTTTTCTTTTACCATGTTGAGGAAACAGGTACAGGCTGAAAAGTATCATGGACAAAGTCACACAATAGCAAGTAATGAAACTGGGGTGTGCACCCAGGCACGCATTCCCTGGGGTGTTCCTTGTTCTTAACCTGAGTTATGACAATAAGCATTTACAAATGAGTACTTCCCTTTGTACTTTTAGTATTTTTTTTGGCACTATATCATTGTTGTATGCTTCCTCTAATTATCAGAAATGTACAATTTACCACCTTCATGCTAATACAATAGCTTTTTAGACTAATTATTCTTTTTTAATTGAATTCCTTATTGGTACATTTTATATACAGCTCACAATCACACTGAACATTGGGGAATTTGTACCAGTATATGACAGAGATTAATTCTCATTATTTCCCTTATCCCTACCCACCCACAACCCCCACCCCTTATATACATGCTATTTCTTTTTCCTTCTGAATCATATTTATTCCTTGCCCTCATTACATTCCCCCACGACATTCCCTTTGAATATTTCCTATTTTACAAGATATATCATACATTCTAGAATTCATTTACATCTACAGGTTCTCACACCAGAGAAAAGATATGGTATTTACATATCTGGGATCTATTTATTTCACTTATTGGTGCATCCTCAAGGTGTATCCATTTGCACATAAATGAATGAAACCTGTCATTCTTTATGGCAGAGTAATACTCCATTTTATTTATTTATTTTTAAAAATCTTCTTTATCCAGTCTCCAGTTGATGTGCATCTGGGTTGTTTCCAAGATTGGGCTATCACTAACTGAGCTGCTATGAACATGGGTGTACTTATGTCTTTACAGTATGAGTCTTTTAAACTAGGATTAGAGGTCCCATTTGAACCTGCTATGCCCCTGTTACACATATACCCAAAGGAATGAAAATATACATAATTATTCTTTAGAATCTTGGCTTTATGTTGCAAATATGTGTTGTGAGTAGCTCACAGCTCATCACTATCTTGTCACTTATTCTGCGGTAAACAAGGGGAAAGAAAAAAAAATGTGATGGTAAGAAAAAGGAAACAAAGCTTATATATATAGGGGTCATGGGGTTGTAGGGTGGGCAGGAGAATGGGAAAAAATGAAATCGTGTCATATACTGGTACAAATTCTCATTGTTGAGTGTGATCATGATATGTATATAAATGTATCAATAAAGATTCAAATTAAAATATAGGAAGTATTAATATCTTTGTTGTGCATTCTTTTCTGACTTCAAGACTAGAAGATTCATGTGTGCCATTTTGTTAGACTGCAGAGAAGTAAAACTATTTTCCTCCAACAATCTTAAAAGTTCCTGAAACACATGACACTAAATTCCAAGCTTGTAACTCATGTAAAACACTGTGGTCAACTCATAATTTAAGAAATTCTTGCCACCCCAATCAACAGAACCTATGGAGAAAAAAAAAAAAAAAACACTTTCCCTACATTGCTTTCCAGGCAGCTTGAAAACTGAAAGAAAAGGCAAGGTTAAAATGTGTTTAAAGCAATATTTGCTTCACATTTAATTCCAGAGTACTATATAAATTTCCAAGGATTGTATTAGCCCATCTAAGCTCAAGGCTATTATGAAAGGAAAGGATGACAATTGACCTTTTCTTAGAGAAAAACCTTCTGCCTTCCATCTCCCAAGTCAACTGCAGGGTTGATTCATAGATCTGATAGCTTTTTCTGAAGACAAATCCCAGCCTGCTCCAATGAGCCCTGAACCAGCACAAACCTTGGGGACCACCTATCCCAGCTGTTTCCAGTGCTCCTCCACCCAAAAGTTCATTTGTGACCTCTCAGGAATGGATGATGACTTTTTTTTTTTTGAGACAGGGTCTCGCTTTGTAGGTCTGGCTGGCCCTGAGCTCACTATGTAGCCCAGGCAAGCCTCGAACTCAGCAATCCTCCTATCTCTACCTCCCAAGTGCTGGGATGACAGGCATGAGCCACCACGCCCGGCACTGGACGATGACTTTTTTTTTTTTTACTAAGTTAAATATGTTAAATATAATGAACTTGAAATATAAAGAGCTAAATGAACAGACATTTAGTTCAGTGGCACTGCACCTTCCTTGCAAGCACAAGATCTTGAGTTTGATGCCCAGTATTGGGAAAAAAAAAAAGAACTACATTTGCAAATGTTGGATATCAAATAAAAGTATAAATAAATATATTTTGTTTGAACTTCTGACCCAAAGTCCTTACTCTAAGAAAAAAAAAAAAAACAAGAATATCAGTGTAATCTTACAAATGTTTTAGAATTGCCCTACAGCCTTATTACTGTTTTCAAGGAAGTTCACTTGCCTAGATATGGAAAGTGTTATTTTTAATCATGTGTTATACTGACAATTATATGGATGTAGTGACCTATCCAAAATTAGATTGTAAGGTAGAACAGAAACTATACATACAGTAACTGTGAAATACAGGCCAAGACACTGGAGAAAATATTTGCTTAAATCTGCAATTAACCACATGACCAAAACCTGATACTAGCACCAACTCTGTATTAGAAGTCATAAACGGCATCTAAAACAAATCTGTAGGAGTTGGATTTGGTGAGTATCATATGATGTTCTGCAGAGTGGAATGAAAATCCAGGAATATGAGAAAAACCTGGACTTAGCTGTGAATTTTCATAACAAGTATGCTAGTTTGGAATTCTGCTGACAAAGACTAATGCAAGAGGTGAGAAATATTCAGAGCGTTCATGTTTTTCCAGAGAAGGAGGAACCCTAGGGAAGACAAATTACATCAGTGAAGGTTACCAGGATAGAGATAAGGGAAGCAGGAAAGCCAAGGAAGATAAAGTAAGCCCTAAGGGTTAAAGAGTATTAGGAGGGCAAATCTATCAGGAGAGAGGATGATGAGAGAGAAATCAAAGATTCTAATAAATGAAGAAGGCCACAAAATTAATTACAACTCTGAAATTTGCTTAGATGCTGAGCTTGTATTTTAAGTTAGCCTCAGAGTGGAAGATCTGAAAAGGTAAAGGAGAAACATATGAATTAGAAAAAACTGAAAAACTAAGAAAATGTTACTGACAAGCAGCAGAAAAGAATTTTCTATGTGGAAAAAATCCATGAAATCAACACATCCTGTTTTTCTACAAAGGCATCAATAACTACAGTTCAGAAACAAATACTGTGTTTTGCTAAACAACTAATTTAAAATTTTTTACTATTAAATTAAATCTCTTTTTTATGGCGAGTATAGATTCCAGTTTTAGACTAAGTACAATCTTCTAGAGATCTTTTGGTCTATTCCTCTTCATTTTAACTAGGTCAGTGGTCACTCCCATTTTATAGAGGAAGTAATGGAAGTCTAATGAGTGCTAGAATGGAGACAAAACCCTAAGAGCTCTGCACTGTTGGGGAGAATTTTCTGTGTGTCACACTGACTGTAAAGATCAGGAACTCTTACTGAGCAGAACTGACTGCAGCAAACACTGACCATGATTTAGCATATTGAATCTGCCGAACAGCTTGTGACATATATGTTCTACTTTATACATGAGGATGAAGGAGAAAAAATAAATATCCAGATTTACAGTTACTATGGGATGAATGTATTAGTCAGTACCCTTCTGGGGAGTCAAATACAAATGCACCTGCTTTACGAAATTTTGCTAAGTGAAAATAAGCTTTTGAAAATTATAGGTAAGTCACCTTTTCAAAAACAAGAATCAATATACATCATGTACAGGTACAATTCTCAATGTTGAATATAATCATAATATATTTCAAAAATGTACCAATAAACTCAATAAAGGAGAAAATTAGGAAGTAGTATTTCAGATATTTTAATTTTATTTAATTCAGATATTTTAATTTTTAAAATGTGTGGGTATATATGTATATAAACATATATATCAATGAATAAGTATATATATATATATGCAAATAATATGAAAGTCCCACAAGTTTATGTAAAAAATACATAAAATTCATTTCACATATTTCTTACTTGAAATATAATACCCAAAATAAACTTTTGAATATTAAAAAAACTTCACATAAAATTATTTTGATAGAATTCCTTGTTTCTATGTTCTGATTTACATGCCTTATTATTCATGGATGTTAAATTTCTCACAAATTTATTATTCAATATGCTACAAGAACAAATAATGCATCACTCTTCTACATTTCCTTTATGAATCAATAAGCTTAATGTAATTATATTCAATCTTTCAGAAATACATCCACTTCTAGAATCAGAGAATGTGACACTTCAGTTCTATACTCTGCAGAGAAAGTTTTACCTGCATTACCTGAGCAAAGAAGGGAATATTGCATGTACCTTACATGAAACGGGAAGTCTGATGGGAAAATTTCTGCTAATGTCATGGCCAAGCAGGGGTCACCTTGAAGCATAGCAAATGTTATTTATCATTGATTATCCCATTCACTTTCTGAAAAATCTGCCAACCACTATTACCCCTCTGTCTCACAGAATCAAGTGATTACACTTCTTAGACCTTAAAGAATTGAAGTGTGATATGAAATTTTCTTGTTCACTTTCCCAGTTGCAAATAAATAAATAAAATGCTCTACAATTTCTTTAATAAGATCCTCATCCACTAGTAAAGCTCTAAATTCATTTTGATCAAAAAGTACAGACAATTGTTCATTATTTGGTTTCATATCTCCTAAGCAATTTACTCTGAAGAATTCAATCTCACGTTTAAAAAGACAGGTTCTGGATTTGAATGGGTCCTGGTTCAAAGGCCAGCCTTGCTCAGCAATGTCTTATCTCGAGCCCTAGTGTCTTCAGGTATTAAATGCAAATGCTACTGATACCAAATTAATGATCATTGTAAGAATTAAGTGATTCAAAATGTATAAATCCTCAAATAAAACATCCATGGAGTCCTTAAGCATACTTGGCAGAAGGTAAATGCCTAATACATAATAGAAATCATTTTTATAATTATACCATTTCTATTGGTATATGTTTGAAAAATATATTTATCATTGTTTAGGAAAATTTTGTATATGTAATTTATGAGTTTCTATTAATGAGTGTGTAATATATCTTTATCATTTTATAATTGCTTTTGTCCTTTCCTTCTCTTCCCCTTCCTTGGTCTTTTCCTACATTACAAAATGTAAGTATTTATTATAGTTACTTTACAATTAATTCAGCAATTATACTAATTTTACAATTAATTCACTTCTATACTGTTTTGTGCACTTTATCTTTAGAATAATTTTAAATGCATATATTTTCTTTTTACTTAAATAGAATTCTCTTTTTTCCAAACTATACTGGTGTGTTATATTGATTTGGAAGGTAGAAATAATGAGGTGCTAAGATTGGTGAATGAACCATGTCTGGGTATTGAGTTAGTTTCACAGCAAACATGGAAGTACTTACCAACCCTCACTAAGAAATAGGTGCCATTTGTAGGAAATTCAGTGTAATCTGTAAACCACAAAAATATCAACATGAGAAAATTAATGAGTATAATAAAAATGCATCTGTTATGCTATTAATGAGGAATTTAATTCCATTTCTTTGTTTTTATTATAAATCTTTTAGGGAACAACACTGCCTCTGACTTAAGAAGGCTGGCGTATTCAAAGTAAATGCCTCTCTTCTCTGAGATACTTTTGGGAAAAGAGCACATGAACTGTGATTACTTATGTAATATATAGGTTTTTATGTTTGCCATCTCATCTGCTCATGAATTCCAGACATGTTCTGCTAGTAAGTTACTAGCAGAAGGAGCTAAGGAATTCTAGAAAGTGACTTTCAAAGTAAGATGTTACAGTGAAATGCATGGGCACCTAGAAAGCAGTGCGCTCACTGGTGCTATTTGAAAGGAGGGAGGAGGAAAACGTTCAGGCCTTGGGAGATCCCAAACCAGTTATATGTTTACACTAAGGACACCATGGTGTCATCAGAAATATAAAATGCAACCCTGGAGCTATACAATTTTTAAATCTAATTTTCATCATTAAGATCTTTATGGTGACACAAGATTAGAATGTGTTCCATGTCTGAGACATTTCTCAGAGTCTGTGCTGTGGTCCTACTGTGCCAGTTTGAAACCCTGTAGAACCATGTGCTGGGTCCTACTTAGCCATGGCCTGTACTTTTCCTACCTTTATTTGTATACATAGTGTTATTGTTTGCTACTAACTTTACATGTTGTAATCTCTTTTAAAGTTTTTCTGAAGATGACATGGAAAATTTAGAAGCACATTTACAAACCATTGTTCTTGTGGTTTTGTTTGTACAGCTCACAGTGTCTTTTGTTTCTCTCTCTGACCCACACAGATTTGAAGGCTCACTCTAACACAAGAGAAATATGTCAATAAGATGCTTTGGATTTTTTGATTGTTTGATCTAATAAGTGACTGAGAACTGTAGATTGTTTATGATTTTTGGTTACTAAAGACAGAAACACAAATGCACTTAAAACGCACTAAATGATGTGGCAAAAGTATTCTGAGAAATCTTAAGGTAATATGCATTTTTCTTTTTAATTATCTTATTCATAGTATTTGCAAAAAAATTCCTTATTATATATTAGCGCAATACTAAGGGATAACTAATTTCGTTTTCTCAATATTCCTATATAGCCCATAAACTCCTAAGCATAATCTATCTCCAGGAAATGTTCCTGCAATCCTGTTTCTTCCACCAACACGATGGCAGCTGCCATCAGACTGGCGCCTCTGTCCTCATGTGCAAGCACAACTTCTTTCCCAACATTTTCCTTTCTGGAATGAACTTTCTGACTCAGCCTCTGCACCAAGACTGCAGTTATCAGTGTTCAAATACCAGTCCCTCCCCAGTGAAGTAAGCGGAGACACTCATGGCAGCCCCTGCAAGGCAGGAAAGCGCTGGCGTCTCATCAGTTTTCAGGGTTAAGGTTTCACTGTCAAGCACACTATCTGCTGGGCCCTCCCAGATAAACAGTGGAGGGGGATGCACAGCACATTCTTTTCATGCTCACTAATTTCAAGAGGCCTCTGCAGTCAGACACCAGTGAATCTCTTGAAGCTTGTCATTGAGGAGATGACTCTGCCCTCCCAGCAGTAGTGAGGAAAATTTCCCTGTTTTTTCAGCTGTTAGAAAATCTATAGCATGTCAGGTTGTATTCAGAGCTGCCATTGCATACATTAATCCTGACTGGTATTTAAATACTTTATGTGCAGTTCAAGTTAGTTAAAAATAAGACACGGCTTGGCAATTTGCATGTTAGAGTTTCTAATCTGAAGCAGAATACCACATTTTAAAAATTAAATATTGAGTTAAAATTTCCCACCTTACCCAAGTTGCTGTGACACTTCTAGTGTTCCACATAGGTTGTGCCCTTTTTTGTTAAGTTAAATTATATTAGAATGCTTTCTCAGCCACAACAACAACAAAAAATTCTTCAAGTTGGCCTTATACCTTAACTCTATTCCTCCCCAAAGACTCCTGATAAGTACAGCATGGAAGCAGACATCTGTCCTCAATGCCAACCTACTTTCTAGTGTCATCACTGGATTTTGGTCAAGATTCTATTCTTAAATCTTCTCATGCCATCTATCCACTGTGACTGCCTACATCTTCTTTGATCACGTTTTTTTTCTCAGCCCATAACTATAAACATTCTTCTCTTGGACCTCATTTCATCTTTACTAGGGCTTTTTCTTACTCTCTGTTGTCATCTGCGGTGATCACTGCGGAGCAAGGTTCTAAGGCCTTGACCTGGATAGGAAGGCACTGACTTCAGGGAGTTTTCCAACAACACTTCTGCTTTTATTGACCGATACACATACTTACGTAGAAAACAGAGAGAGGGTGTGGCTACCAGTGTACATAGGCAATGTGCTTACATCTGACTGACAGATCTAATATGGTTAGCTCTGATTGGTTGAATCTAACATGGTTAGCTCTTTGGAGGAGTGAAGGAGTCATGACCAAGGGGGAGCAGAAGTCATCCCACTGGCTATAAGTAAGTCTCTATGCATGGGAGTGAGTGTGCTCAATTTCCATCTTCTTTAAGGGCTCTCATAACATGCTATGAGATGTATGTGTGGCTAACTTTACCCAGCCAGGCTTGAACTTCCCCTTCACATCTCCTCTTGAATTTTCTGCCAGCTCCTCAGATTTAGTCAAAGTTGATCCTGTTCTCTTTGCCCTTCCATCCCACCTTTTGCCTCCACTTGATTTCCCTCTTTTTTTTTTTTTTTTGAAACAGGGTCTCGCTTTGCAGTGAATTCCCTCTTTTTATTCATGTTTCCTCTACTCACCTAGACCTCTTGCCCAGGCCCTACACCTCATAACTGTCTGAACTCACATTTGTTGAGTTCACTTTGTTTCACTTTGTTTCACTTCTCATGGCTGCCACATTTCTCTTCTATGTCCTCAATGACCTCTTCATTTAAGTTGATGTTGTGGCCAGTGTAGTTAGGATCTCATTCATTATCTCTGTTCTGTCTCTTGTGAGTCTTTCTGGTGAAGCTTTTCTCATTCAGGCTCTTACTCCTCTCCAAATTCCTAATATTCTCTTGATGTTGACTTTCTGTTTCAAATGTATTTGATGCCTCCTCATGTTCTATGGAAAAAAGCCCAAAATCCTGAAAAAAATGTGATTCTCTGTAGTCTTTTTCCCATCTTCATAACATTTAATTTTTTCCATCCAAGTAAAACATTACCTGCTATTAATTATATTCTGAAGAAATTCCAAGTATTTGAGGATATACAGCAGTCACCCAGCTCTTAATTTGACTTGACCATTCCTTATTCCCAAAAGGCCTCCTCCCTTCTGTTTGTTGAGATCTTACCTATTCATCTGTACCTAGATCCCATGAACTCATCCCCGATTTCTTAGGGGAAAGATAATCTCTCCATCCTCTCTTCCTTACAATACTTTATATTTCCATTATTGCAGCACACAGCAGGAAGGATTTTATTGTATCATCATCCAAGTTGTAGAAACTTAAGTCTAACAATTATGATGGACTAAATTTAGCCAACAATCTCAATAAACAAGGAAACAGATTCTCTGCTGGAGATCCTAGAAAGGAAAACCTAATTTTTTCTAATGGGATCCATTATGGACTGATGAATCTTATGGATTCTTTTGGACTAATTTACAGAACTCAGAAAATACTTTTGTGTTGTTTAAATCCATAAAGTTTGTGGTACTTGGTGCAAAAGTAATAGAAAACTAACATACTTTTCAAGTGGCTACTCAGATGCATTTGACCTATGGTAGTCTGAACTGAATACAACTACATATTTGTTGAATTGGAAATTTAAAGGTTTGCTTTGCTATTTTTCATATGAAATCATTCCAAAGTACTTTATGTAACATAGTCTACACATTCATTCTTTAGTCAATCACCCTTTCTAAAAATATTTCCTAAAGGGAAACTGTCTATGCTCATCATATTTTTTGGAGTTTGAAATTACTGTTGGTTTTATTTCAGCACTATAACATAACATTGAACAAGGAAAGCTCTCAATATGTACTTAATGAATACATTTAAGCATACCCTTTCACTTAAAAGTTCTTCTAAGGTACAGTTACCTAATTCATAGATTGGTTTCAAAAACATATGCTCAAGGAATTAGCTCATAGTATCATTCTATAGTCTGAATCCTGATTCTTTTTGGCTTTGGTTTTTGTATCCATCTTTTCACTTGCTTTCTTGAGGGATACTATTATCTGGTTTCTTCTCAGATTTCTCTGATAGCTTTCCATTGCTTTCAGGCTGATACAAATTACTCATTCTGGCAGAGAAACTCCTGTGATACGTTCACAACATGATATCTCTCATTATATTCTATCATGACTTGAAAACAAGGCAGATAAATCAATGTTTTAATTGTAGAATTTAAGAGACTATGAGAAAATGCTACAACTCTAAAATGATTGAAATATAACATAATTTTAAAGGAAAATTCATCCTTAGAAAGTTTGTTTTGTTTTGTTTTTTGTTACATAAGGGGAGATAACATACATCTAACAAAAAAACAGTAAATCAAAAAGACTTTGCAACATACATCATCAACAATAAAGTATAGCTGGATACATACCATGGTATGAACCACACTCTTGATTATTTAGGTTCAGGGTTGTATACATTATAACAAGTTACCTGCTAGGGCTAATAAAGTTATATCAAGGATAAATGTAAAGTTATAATTTCTCTATATTTTACTGTAATCTACATTTTCTCCATTTTTTGCATGTTTGATTTTTGGGGCTCTAGAGAGGTGTTTGACTTTGTTATTGGTAGTGGATGTGTTGTCTTTACTTAAAACACTTCTAAAAAATAAAAAAGATTTTCAATAAAACCCCTGTAGATCCTGATGTTCAGGTATAAAGCTTTATCACTATAAAAACTAGAGCCTTTTCCTGTATAAACCTACAAAATCTTTGCACAAGTTGTGTTAATATTTGTCTTCCAAATGCACATGTGAAATAATCACAGCCCACACCAGTTAAAGAACTAGCTCAAATACACAAAATCCAACTTGTGCCTCTTTTAACAATGTTCACATTGTTGCCATCAACCAGGTGATAATTCTCAGCTCAGAATTTGTCATCAGTTATCTTTCACTTTTAAATGATTTATTCATACTGTGATAAATTTATTAGCTCCTTCTAACTATCAGGCGATAACAAAAATAGTCCATCTCAAAACCAGTTTAAGTAAAGGTCAAGGAAATCTCAGAAATTTAGCTTTTCTGAATCAAAGCAGCTGTACAAGCTTTTACAATCAAGACAAGAAAAGTGTTATCTGCAGGCCAGGACCCCTCCCAGATACCTTCTATTCTTATCTCCTGAGACATTCACTATAGGCAGAAGCAAAAGACCTGCTATAAACTACATGGTGGTATAGTGTTTTCAATGAAAGAAATACCTATTCCCTCCACCTAGGGATACTTGACTCCCAATTTTTCCATTTGAAAAATGAAACAAAAGATCTTTTGACTCTTCTGAAATGTTGTTAGGGATTTACTGGGATTGGCAAGTATCTTCTCCACTCTGAAATAAGGACTTCCTGGCATAGAGATGTGGTGCCTTCCCTTTTTCTTGCCATGAGCCTATCTCATTTGCAGTGACACAAGAACATATTGAACTTTCTACAGCTGTAAGTGCTCATTCAAAATATATAGTGTGTTTGCATAAAAATTAATATAGTGAAAGGTACATAGCCATTAACTCCCCTTAGAATATCACCATTAACATTAAACACATTGACCCAAGTTTTAATGCCGTTTATTTTAAAATTTTATTAGTATACATTTATAATATATGAAATTTAAATATATGTACTTAACGCATTTGGATTCCTTTAAAATTTCATTTTTCCTCCCACCTATCTCCTTCCTTCCATCGCTAGAATCTCTTTTGTTTCATTTTCTAGAAGGTTAAGTGTTCCTGTTTTACTGTTTAGAATTTTACTCAATTTTAATTTTAGTTTAGTACATGGTAGGAGATATGAATCTAGCTTCAATCTTCTGCATATAGGTAGGCACATTTCCTAGCACCATTTGTCAAAGTAGATTTTTTTTTCCAATGAATTTTTTTGGCCACTTTGTCAAAGATCAAATAGTTGAATATTCCCGGGGGATTTTTGCACACCCTCTCTTCAGTTCCATAGATCCTTATGTCTTTTATTGCTTCATTGTATTATTTCAAGTCAGGTATTGTGATGTGTTTCCTTTGCTTTTGTTGTCCAGGATTGCTTTTGCTATTCAGGGTCTCTTCTGGTCTTATATGAATCTTGACATAGTTATTTCCTAGTTCTTAGGAAAGCTGTTGGCATTTTGAATTGTCTTGAATCTTTATATGAGTTTTGAAAATATGGCCACTTTGACAAAATATATTCTTTCTAACCAGGAACAATGGACATCTTTCCATTTTTTGATAGTCTCTTTAATCTCCTTGTTCAGAATATTGTAGATTTGTTGTAACAGTCTTTAACTACTGTGGTCAGGATAATTCCTAAATATTTAATTTTTCAAGGTAATATTATGAATGGCATTTTCCCCCTAGTTTCTTTCTTAGTGAGTTCATTATTGTACACACAAGTGCTATGGATTTGTGTGTTGATTTTTTTTATCCTGCTACATTGCTGAAATTGATTATTAATTCTAAGAATATTTTAGTGGAATTCACTGGTTATTTTATGAAGAATGTTATAGACCTTGCAAAGAATAAGTTGCCTTCTTCCTTTCCTATGTATATATACCTTTCATTTCTTTCTCTTGCCTGGTTTCTCTACTAATGTTTTGAGTAGTGTGTTAAAAAGAAGTGATGTAGATGTTCCTTTTTGTTATTTGAGAGGGAATGCTTTCAGTTTTCTCCCACTTAATATGACATTGTTGGCCATTGATTTATCATAAATGGCTTTTATGAGAACAAGGTAAGGTTCTTCTACACTTTTGTTCTACAGGATTTTATCAGGAATGGATATCAGATTTTGTCAAAAGCTGTTTCTTTTTTCATCCTTACAACTCTGGTTGAAACTTATTTGGTCGCAAGGGGTGATCCTTTTGATAATGTGTTGCACTGTATTTGCCAATATCTTACTGGAGATATTTGCATCTATGTTCATAAAGAAAATTGGTCTGCAGTTTTCTTTTTTAGTTGGGTCTTTGTATGGTTTGGGGATCAAAATGATATTGGTTTCCAGAAATGAGTTTGGAAGCATTATTTTCCTTTCAAATTTATTAAAGAGTTTGTATAACACTAATTATATGAAATCTTTAAAGCTTTTGTAGAATTCAGCAGTTAATCCATTCAGTCCTGTGTGTTCTCAACTTGAAGGATTTTTAAATTACTTCTTCAATTTCAAGGCTTGTTATTAGATTTTTCATGTATTCTTGGTTGAGTTTTGGAAATTCTCATGAATTTAAGAATCTCCCCATTTCTTCAAAACTTCAATTTCTTAAAATACAGTTTTTCATGGTACTTACTATCTTCTGTGTACTTTTACTGAGAAGCATTAGCTAAATGTGTGATTGGTCATTTTCCAAAAATCCTTGATAAGATCCATGTTAAAGAGACGTTCAGTAATGATTTCTTCTAAGATTTTTATGGTTTCAAGCCTTACATTGTCTTCAATCCATTTTATGTTGATTTTTGGTGCATGGCATAAAAATCTGATCTCATTCTTCTTTATATGAATTAACAGTCACATCATTACATTTATTAAGGGCACTGTCATTTTCCCTTTTTATTCTTGGCTCTTTTGTTGAGATCAGTTGAGCATGTATGCATGGCCTTATTTCTGGGTGCCCTTTTTGTTCTGCTACTCTAAATTTCTGTTTTTGTGCTAATAACATATTATTTTATTGTAAGTAAGTTTGCAGTGTATTTTGAAGACAGGTAGAGTGATATGTCTATCTTTGTTCTTTTTCTTTTTTTAAAAAAGTTTGCTATGTATATTTGGAGGTTTATATGGCTACATATAAGATTTTTTTTTTAATGGTGCTGGAGACACTGGGCTTTAACCTGACAAAGACTGAAGCTAGATCCAGCTCTTTCACCATGTATTAAACTAAAATCAAAGTGGATTAGAGATCTAAATATTAAAACAGAAACTATAAACCTGCTGCAAAACAGGTTAGGTAAAACTCTTGGAGACATAGGCTTAGGGAAAGACTTATGAGCAAAACTCTATAGCACAAGAACTAGCAGAAGAAATCAACAAATGGGATCACATCTCATTAAAAAGCTTCTGCACAGCCAAAGATACCACCAGCGGAGTGAAAAGGCAACCAACAATATGGGAAAAAAATTTACTAGCTGTTTCTCAGACAAAGGACTACTCTTTAGAATATATAAAGAGCTAAAAAAAAAAAATCAGTGCCCCTACCCAAGTTCAAAAATGGACATCTGAAATGAACAGATACTTCTCAGAGTAAGATGTAAAAGCAGCTAAGAAGTATATGAAAAAAATGCTCAATGTCACTGGTCATTTGGGAGATGCAGATGAAAACAACACTGAGATATCATCTTACTCCACAAAGAATAGCTATTATTTCAAAATTAGCTAGCAACAAATGCTGGTGAGGCTGGGGGGAGAAAGGAACACCTCTCCACTGTTGGTGGGAACATAGGCTGGTCCAACCATTATGGAAATTAGTGTGGAAATTCCTCAAATAACTAGGATTAGAGGTCCCATTTGATCTTGCTATTCCCCTGCTGGGGATGTACATGAATGAATTACAAGATTCCTATCACAGAGACATATGTGAGCCCATGTTTATAGCAGCACAGTTTGTGATAGCTAAATCTTGGAAACAACCCAAATGCCCATCAACTAGACTGGATAAAGAAGATGTGGATTTTTAAATAAAACAGAGTATTACTCTGCCATAAAGAATGATGAGCTTAAGTCATTTATACTCAAATGGACATACATTCAGGACATACCCATAAGTGAAACAAATAGGTCACAGATTTGTAAATATATCTTTTCTCTGGTATGAGAAACTAAAGTTGTAAATGAGTTCTAGAATGCATGATTGATGTTGTGAAATAGTAAATATTCAAAGGGAAATGGGGTTTAGGGGTAAGTAATGAGGAGAAAGAAAAAATGTGATGGTAAAAAAAGGAAACAAAGATTGTGTATATAAGGGTGGGGGGTTGTAGAGTGGGTAGGGGAAGGGGAAAAATGAGAATTCAGTCATGTCATGTACTGGTAAAAATTCTCAGTGTAGAGTATAATTGTGATGTGTATATGTAATGCACCAATAAATCAAATTTAAAAAAGAAAAGAATTGTTTTTTTTGTGTTCCTGTGAAAACTAAATTTTATAGTGATATGCTAAATCTGTAGCTCATTTTTGGTAGTATGGACATTTTAACAATACTGATTTTTCAAGTTCATATATATGAGTTATATTACTTTTTGGTGGCATTGTCTATTTATTTTAGTAATGTTCTAAGTTTTCAGTGTACAGGTCTTTTATTTAAATTTATCCATAAATATTTTTGTAGATATTTTAAATATAATTGCTTTCTTGATTTTTTTGAACAGTTTTAATTATAGAAATGCTACTAATTTTTTCATGTTGGTTTTGGCATCTACACATCACTTGGTTTATCATTTCTAACAATTTTTTTAATTCTTAAATTTTCTTTATATAAGATCATGTTATCTGAATATAAAGACAATTTAACTTTCTTCTTATGAATTTTGATATTTTTAAATATCTTTTCCCCCCTCTTCCCTAATCCCTCTAGCTAGGATGTCCAGTATTGTGTTGGAGCAGAAGTGGTGAAAGTTAAGATTCTTGCCTTTGGATTTACACTGAGTTATTTGGAATGAATTACACTACTGGTTTTTCAGGTTCTCTAGCTTACAGACAATGGATCGTGGAATACTCTACCTACATAACATAATATTATGCCACAATCATTAGCCTCCATAATCATGTGTATAGATATTGATACAGATATGCATATACATTGACTTCCTTAGAAAAACTATAACTAATATATTGAATGATGTTAGAATCTGTTGAGTGAAGTGGGCAAGTTTTAAGTGTCCAATTTTAAATATTTTAATATACTTGATTAGACATTCATATTGTTCTCATTGGAAAAAATTCAAAATTCCATAATAAATTTTAAATTTTTCTTTTCTTCAAAATACTAAAAGTTATATAATAAAGATCTATGAGTTAAAATCTGTGTTGAGATGGAAACCCCTTCAAAGGCAACTGGAGAATTAAGCAATTTTTTCTTGGAGGTTATCACTCAGACTGAGGTTACTCCATTGGCACAAAAACAAATAGAATGACTATTCAGTATGACTTGAGTGGAGAAAAACAATTGCTGTTGATAATAGATTTAAAGAGAAGTTTGATTGTAGCTTAATATATACCAGCAGAGAAATTATGTATAGAAGTGATAGTATTTTTTAAAACATTAGTCTGGTTTGGAGGCAAATGATAGGATTGGAAAAGAGGCACTGTAGTGGTATGGAAATATTGCTGTTATTCTGAGTTTGGCTTTCTGGCAAGGATACCTGAAACTAATATCAACATACTCCTTAGATAGGTCCATGAGGTTTGGACAGGATGATAACATATAATAAATTATACAAAATGGTCATATATGTTTTCCAAATGAATTTAGGAATAGATTTATCACATCAAACCAAGTGACTCACTCTCTTACTGTATTGACTTTACCATAGGATTTCACACTTATGACTCATTCTGATGATCTTATTGTAAGTGGATTGACTCAAGGCATAACAGCAAAATTTTGTATGTTGCCTAGAAAATGGGAATAGCTATCTGACCATTGTCTTCACGAAGCTCATGAATGTTTCTGAAATACTCTATGTGCAAGGCAACTCAGCCACATTAGCCATCATCCATTTTAATATTGAGTCTAAGAAGCATCAATTTCGTCATGGTTTAAGAATGCTTCACCTGGCATCATCCTAGATGCATTCCAGAGATATTTCTCCTTATGGTGGCTACTGCCCTGGAGAAAAGCCCTTGATTGGAAAATACAGACTCCTCCTTATTACCTAATCCTGGAAACATATGTATAGAATATTGAATTGCTGTTTAATGTCAATTCTGAATCTCCTTTAAATCTTAACTAAAAAGGTTTAAATTTGAGTTACATCTTTTTTTAGAAACAAATAGGAGGTTTAGCTAAATTGGTACCATGCCTACCTAGGAAGCACAAAGGCCAAGTCTGATCCACATTACCATATAAACAAACAAACAAATAAAATAGAAACAAATAGAAAATCTTATTGTCTCTTCTGTTTTCTACAGTTCTCTGAAGAAATACCAAACAGAGTTAGCAAATTATTTTTTTAAAATTGATTTTACTGATATATTTATACATATATTATGATCACAATCAACATTGAGAATTTGTATCTGCATGTAGTATATCTATTTTAAAATTTGAATCTTTATTGGTACATTATATATACACATTATGATCATGCTCAACATTCAGAATGTGTACAAAATTTTCATTTTTGACGACTTACTTCTCATTTTTCTCCTTTGCTTATGTTCCCTACTACCCTTGCCCCTATACATATAAGGTTTCTTTCCTTTTGTACCATCACATTTTTTCTTTCTCATTACTTATCCCCCTAAACCCCATTTCCCTTTGAATATGTCCTATTTCACAACATCAATCATACATTCTAGAACTCATTTACAACTTCAATTTCTCATACCAGAGAAAAGATATGATATTTACACATCTGTGACCTATTTGTTTCACTTATGGGTATGTCCTGAAGGTATGTCCATTTGAGTGAGTATAAATGACTTAACTTCATCATTCTTTATGGCAGAGTAATACCCTGTTTTATTTAAAAATCCATATCTTCTTTATCCAGTCTAGAGTTGATGGACATTTGGGTTGTTTCCAAGATTCAGCTATCACAAACTGAGCTGCTATAAACATGGGTGCTGCACATAATGTCACTGTAATAGGAATCTTGTAATTCTTTCATGTACATCCCCAGCAGGGGAATAGCAGGGCAATAGCAGATGTCGAATGGAACCTCTAATCCTAGTTTTCTGAAGAATCTCCACACTGATTTCCATAATGGTTGGACCAGCCTATGTTCCCACCAACAGTGGAGAGGTGTTCCTTTCTCCCCCCAGTCTCACCAGCATTTGTTGCTAGCTAATTTTTAAATAGCAGCTATTCTTTGTGGAGTGAGATGATATCTCAGTATTGTTTTCATCTGCATCTCCCGAATGACCAGTGACATTGAACATTTTTTCATATACTTCTTAGTTGCTTTTATATCTTCCTCTAAAAAAGTATCTGTTCATTTCAGATGCCCACTTCTGCATCTTTAAATTTGGGTGGGGGGGCTGAGTTTTTTAAAGCTCTTTATATATTCTAGATAGTAGCCCTTTGTCTGAGAAACAGCTAGTAAATTTTTTCCCATATTGTTGGTTGACTTTTCACTCCGCTGGTGGTATCTTTGGCTGTGCAGAAGCTTTTTAATGAGATGTGATCCCATTTGTTGATTTCTTCTGCTAGTTCTAGTGCTATAGAGGTTTTGCTCATACAGTCTTTCCCTAAGCCTATGTCTCCAAGAGTTTTACCTAACCTGTTTTGCAGCAGGTTTAGAGTTTCTGTTTTAATATTTAGGTCTCTAATCCACTTTGGTTTTAATTTAGCACATGGTGAAAGAGATGGATCTAGCTTCAGCTAATTTGGCAGATTAAATCCAGTTTTTCCACAACCATTTGTTAAAGAGGCTGTCTTTCCTCCATTGAGGATGTTTGACTCCTTTTTCAAAGATGAGGAGGCTTAGTGTATCTGGAGTAGTTTTGGATCTTCTAATCTGTTCCACTGATCCTCAGGTCTGTTTCTTTGCCAGTACCTGTACATGACACATCTTGATTCTCATTTTTTTCCTCATTTTCCTGCCCTCCTATAAACCCCTATACCCTAGACACAGAAGCCGTTATTTCCTTTTTTGTTTGTTTGTTTGTTTTGCTTT
>PVIC010018884.1:0-31144 GCA_004025085.1 Thryonomys swinderianus
AAGTTGGTAATGACAGTCCAACTACCCGTGACTCTCCCACAGTGGTGGAAAAACAATTCATAGCTTGAAAGGGAGAAAGGGCTCCCTCTTCATACTCATCCCACAGGTCTCCAAATGGTGCTTAAAATCAAGTGCAACAACACTCAGGTGTGAAACAGACGGCGACTCACAACTGGAGCCAAAGACGTAACAACTCTATCCAATTACATCAATTTAATTGGGTGTTAAAAATAACTCAGTTTCCAACAGATTCCTTGGCTAGACAGAGGTCTGCAGTAGGAAGAAGCAGTGCCCTGCTTGTTAGGAGCTGTGCTTGGGGGTTGGGGAGAGAAAGCAGGACTCATTTGCTTCGAGTACTCCATGGTAGACGCCATTTTGACTGAAGGTGACCTTCAGATGCTGAGGACTCCCAGTTTCTTTTCCCAGACTTGAGAAAGCACAGCCTGGAAGCAAGCACCTACAGATTGTTTCAGCTCATAGGCTACGAAGGAAACACTAGCCTTCATAGTCTCACACTCACTTCTTACAGGTCCTAGTCAACACCATAAATATGAGAAAAGTTGGGCATAACCTGAATTTCCACCTTGAGGAGAAAAGTTAGACTTACATATGCTACATCAATCCCACAGCAAACGCTGCAACCAGTTTTTGTGAAAAACTCTTAGTGACATGGGGATGCACTTGTGATAAGGTTAAATGTTTGTTTTTTTTTTTTTTTGAGACAGGGTCTCGCTTTGTAGTTCAGGCTGGCCCTGAGCTCACTACGTAGCCCAGGCAAGCCTCAAACTCAGCAATCCTCCTGCCTCTGCCTCCTGAGTGCTTTGATTACAGGTGTGAGCCACCACGCCCGTCAAAGGTTAAATGTTTTAAATGTAGGGCACAAAATTATGATATGGTATGTTCTCAGCAATGTCCAAAAGGCATAGAAAAGTAGCCAAAATTTATAAGTGATTTATTGATGGGTTTTTTTCTTCATCTTGTTTACTGTATTTTCCCAATCCCACAACTGCAGCATTTTTTAATGTAGAAATGTAATTAGATAATTTAAGATTTGCTCCTCCCTATATGTGACATATCGTCAGCACATTGTCTCCCAATTATTCCAGCATGTCAGAAGTGGGACCCTAGCACCAATAGTCTACATCTCCCTATACCATTCTTACAGGTAGCCGGGACTGAGAATCATTCTACTCAAAAGTCAAAGTTGCCTGTATATACAGCAGCATTTGTCTCAGATTTTTGGGCCACTTCAAATACCCAGAAATCCTAGTGGGTCAGAATTTAATTATTGTTACTATTCAACTATATTAGTGACTTCTCTGAGATGCACTTGGACACGCATCACTCAGATCACAGTTTTTGGTTGATTCAGATATATTTCTTTTGAATTCCCGTAAGAATGTCAGTCTTAACTAATAAAAATACAAAATATCCCATCACTTGCTTTAAACACAATGACTAATTTTTAAGGATAAGTATAGGGCATAGAATATGCTTACTCTAAAAACTGACTTATATTTTATTTGGAGATACTTGTTCCCAAAGGGTGAGTTGTATTTGAGGATTTCATTTTTCACTCTGCTTGTGTGGAGCTTGTAAGAGTTGGGGCTGAGCACTCAAAGTGGTTGTTTCTGACAGTGGAAGACTAACTCTAAAGTCAACAGGGAGAAAGGCCCTGCCTTCTAGATTCTGTTACTGAGGCTACTTGTTAGTGAAATTTTACTTGCAGAAGTACCATTGAGACTCGAATATAAATATTGCTTCTGGGCTACCTTTGGCACTTGGGAATCACCAACCAATGTGACCTGTTGTACAAGCATCCTAAAGGAAGATCATGCTGGGTGAAGAGGCCAAGCTCTTCCTGCAGTGTATGACTTTAGTCAAGTTGATTGACATCTTTCAGTCTTAATTTTTCTCATCTCTAAACCAAGAATTCGAATGTACTTGCACCTATTTGGTAGTCTGAGGAGTAAGATCATGGTGATAAGGATCACAGTATAGTTCTCGAGTCATTGTTATTATTATCATCATCATTATTAGAGTGAACATTTTCTTTCAAATTCAGTCAATATGCAAAGTATGCTAGGGAGGCTTACTGGTGCCTCTATTCTGATGACCCTGAAGACCCTTTCTGTTTTGTTTTGTTTGAGACAGGGCTCACTTTGTAGTTCAGGCTGGCCCTCAGCTCACTACACAGCCCAGGCAAGCCTCGAACTCAGCAATCCTCCTGCCTCTGCCTCCCGAGTGCTGGGATTACAGGCGTGAGCCACTAAGCCCGGCCACAGACCTCTTCTGATAAAAGCAGACAGTACTGGGAAAGGGAAAGGAGCAGAAAGGAAGACTGTGGCAGGAAAAAGGATGAGATTCTAGAATGTGAAACTATTTAAATAAGGCAGATCTCTTATGGTGGAATTTTACGCAAATCATCACCAAGTGGCTGGTTCTTGTGGGAAGATGCTACGAGGCTGTGCGTGGTCCCTCAGCAAATCCAAGTGGAAATGAGTTGCCAGGGTCATGGCAAACACTGGGTTCTTTGATCGGCCCCAAATGCTGGAACCAAGGACCAGCCCAATGCTTGTGTGTCACCTCTTCAAATTCTGCTGGTCAAAAACTGTATTTCTCCCTCAGCAATTGTTTCTACCCTGGGGCGATTCAGGATTGCCTCGTCTGATCTACCTACAGCCAGACCTTCTGCCACACTGAGACACTAACTAGACTTGATCCCTCGGTTTTTCAAAACAAGTTTGAGAAATATCACCTGGGACAGCCCCCCAAAAATGCCAGCTGCCTGCTCCCCAGCAGTCCTCAAAGAGACAAGTCAGCCACCAGTCACTGTCAACTTTCTGCTCAGATGGCGACAGCTGCTGCCTGGAGAGAAGGAGGCCATGTGGCTGCACTGGGACAGGGCCTGCTGTCCGGCGTGGATCCCAGGAGGAGCTGAATGGGGCCCGAGGAGAGAGTAGACATGTCGAGGGAGGCGGTGGCCTTGGCAGCTGGTGGCTTCATGTCATTCCTCCGCGTCCATCATCTGTCCACAGACGCCACACAAATTGGAAACTCTTGAGACGTGACTTGGAGGAAGAAATAGTAGGAAGTCCTCATCGCGCCACCATATGGGCAAAATACTCAGCCTTTCTGGCCCCAGAAGCCTCTCCCATGAGACAAGGGCAAGACATTTGCTCTTGTTACAGTGGCATGGAGACTCAAAGGAGATCATGGCATGGAAGTGCTTGGTTGTGTAAAGCCAGAGGTATTTTGGGTATTGCTAAGTTCTCAGTCTGTTTCCACCAGATGCTGAGGGGGTCAAAGCAATGAAGAACTCCAAGATCTCTGTTCAAACAAGCTGGGAAAGCAGCCCGAACAACTGTCGTGGGGCTGTAGTCCTCTGCAGTGCACCTGAGCCCTTCTCAAGACCTGTCCTGTAGCACAAAAAGCAAAGCTGGACAGTGGTGGAGGGATAGAGGCAGCAGCCTTGGGCAGTCAAGGGAAGGAGTGTGCTGGGCTGCGGCACGTGACGAATTGGGCATAAAGAACCACCCCATTTGGCACTCATGGCTTGGAATTGGGGTTAACCCCACGGTCTTTTCACTTGATGTCAAAATGAAGTGACAACACATCGCAAAGGGCAGGGGGCTGGTGCTGTGGCTTCTCATCTGGTCTCATCTGGCTCTGGGGTTTTGGTGCCTGTGACAGACACATGGGGAACAGCTTCATCTGTCATCTCCATATAGACAGTTGGTCTCCAAGAGCGAGTAAGTGTGAGATTACACATTTGCCAGAGGAAAGAGCCTATGGAGCACTGGAGGAGGCATGTTTACACGAGCCACAAGTGTTTGGTTTTTTAAAGAAAAAAAATAGACATTCACAGGGCATGTTAGAAACCAAGGTCAGCTTTCCTCCACATGGCACTGGCACTGGAACAACTGTGAGCAGGAGAAAAATCTGATTCCAATCTGCTGGGGTTGGGAATGCCCACCTGACCCCCTTAGGAGGTTTTCTTCCCTTATTTGCTTTGTCAACCAGCATCTCACAACAAGACTTTCCTCCACAAGGCTCAGGGGAAGGATGGAAGCATGTGTGTTATTTCAAAAACTGATCCTAAGAGATATGAAGTTTATAATGCACTTTCTAAAAACCAAAAAATAAAGTACTCTGAAAACAGAGTTGAGCATCTTTTTAAAATGTTTGTGATTTTTCTTTATACTTAATTCTTCACTAGAACCACAAATTATTTGACAGAGACAATAAAATAATTGTGAAAGAAAAACAGTCCAAGGAAAGACTGTGTGGACACAAGTCTGCAATTGTCCTAAGAGACTAAGAGGCTAAAGCTACCACAGAGCAGACAGCCTGGTGGGAAGGATGACTATCATACCCTGCGAACCCCAGCTGCTGTTTGGAAAGTGCCCTCAGTCATGTTCTTCTCAGACACCAGTGGTAGCCATGCTGAAAAGTGCCGATGTGAATTCAGCTAAGAGGTGCTCATTAAAGTGGTAGAATGTTCTAGAGTTAACCAGGCATTTGACTGATAAGCCCACTTAGCAGCCCCAACAATCCCATAGGATAGCAGTAATAATTTCCAGTATTTGTATTGAAACAGGCTCCAAGAAAGTCAAGTAGTTCCAGCTCTCATAGAGAAGAAGCCACAGAGCTAGGGTTTTCAAGTCCATGTCCCATTCTGCATTTTCAAACTCCGCCAGACACCAAAATAGCTCAGGAATGAAGTGCACAGGCTCAGGCTGTCTGGGTTCAAGTCTCAGCTCTGATCTTTCGCTTTTTATCAACTATGTCCAAGATATTTGAATTCTTGTGCTCAGTCCCCTCGTTTATAAAATGTGGAGAGAGACAGAGATAAGACAGAGAGACAGAGACGAGACAGAAAGACAGAGAGACAGAGACAGAAATGAAACAGAGAGAGACAAAGACAGAGATGAGACAGAAAGACAGAGAGAGAGAGAGACAGAGACAAAGAGACAGAAAGAGAAACAGACATAGAGAAAGAGAGAGACAGAGATTAAAAGCATTCCTGAACTTAGGAGTTATTGACCAATACATTTAAACTCTTCATATTTTTCATTCCATTTAGGTTTCCTGATGTGTCTTGCTTTTCATTTTTTGTGACACACCCAAGAGTCACCGTACTTACTAAAAACTGTCCCTCTAGACAAAGACCTCAGCTTTCTAGGGATGGGAAATTAGGGCCACGGGTGCTTTATCTCAACAATGTAAAAATCTCTTCTAGTGCATCTTCTTGGCTCCTGGGAAGTAAACCAAGAGCTATGAACTCCAGATTTGCCCAAAGTACCCAGTTAAGAACAAAGGAATGATTTAGGCTCCTCCCTAAGACCATTTCAATGTACCTTTTGGGGCAGAATACAATAGTATCTAAAATAATTTCAAATTACTGAGAAAGGGTACAGACAGCTTGACAGAGAGAAGGAGACCACCCATGGCTAACAATGCTCAGGTATAGTGAAGCTGTGTGTGGGGACAAGAGGGTAACTCAGGATTTGTACATTTCAGCAGCATTTGAATCTTTTACAACAGATGTGCGTTATTTTATACCAATACATGAACAATGGCCCCAATCCTAGGCTAGCCAGTGCATGTGCTCGATAGAAACCCATGCCCCACCAGAAACTCTTTTTTTTTTTTTTTAGGATATCACTTCCTTTAGGAAGCCACTGCAGTTGGAATCCCTGATGTCCACTTCTGTGACAGTACCTTATGACTGCCGGTGTCATGGACTTTGCTACTCCAGCCCTTCCTTTGTCCATTCTCCAGCTGTACTTTGAGCAAAGCCCGGGGGCCCGGCCTTAGACAAGGTGCCTGCTTACCAGGAACACAATCTGCTGGAGGCAATGTCTGGACACTCGCCACTCCTGGACTCTTGACTGGCCCCTACAGCACGTGCTTTGAAGGAGAAGAGACAAGGGCCACAGAAGCAAATGCCCAGGAGACCTGGGCCGGGATAAGAGGTCTGGGAACTGGAGGACAGGAAGAAGCACAGATTAGGTAAGAGAGGCAAGAAGAAGACAGCAGCATCTGGGCTGAGCCCTGAGACAGGAAGAACAGTGCTCCCCAAAGACAGAGGGGGGCCAATCCTGCTAGAACAACACAGCTTGGAGGAAGGGCTGAGAAGGGACTGACAACCCAAGAAGAGGCCAGGCCACATGATGCTTTGCAGAGTGTGGGGTTTTCAACTTTGCCCTAGGAACAGAGAAAAGTTGCTGTGGGATCTGTCCTTATGGGTTCCATTTGTTTGCTTGTCTCTCGCTCGTTTCCACTTTGACACACCAGCTTCTGGCCCAGTGCCTGGTGATTACGGGGAGCCTAATAACGATCGGTTGGGTGGTAGGCCCGAGTCAGCCTAGAGAAGAACGGACAAGCAAAGAGCATGGTGCCACACCCCACCTCTCCCTCCTTCCCTCCCTTCTGCCTCCCCATCCAGGCCTGAATCTGAGAAGTATAAACTCCACACAAAGGAACACTTGGCAAGGAAATACAAACTAAGCCGTTTCCACTACTCTCACAGCCCTTCCAAAATGTTTCCAACTGGCATCCGATATCATCATCCTGACCAATGAGACAAACCAAAACTGGTGACTCAGAAGTGGGGGGTGAGCTTTGCCAGGGGCTGTCAGCAGAGCCCAAGTGTCCAGAGAGTCCTGCGTTGGCCGTTTGTCAAAGGCAGCCTCCCCTGTGTCCTGCCTAAAGTACGTATTTATAGGCTTAATTATGTGAATTTGCTTTGCTTTAGCTCAAAGAAAGTAGGTGTAGGGGCATTTTTTAATGTTGCCCCAAAATGAAAGTATATTGAAGCCATCCTGACCTCGAATCGAATGTCTGAGCAGTTGGATCCCTTCGTGGCAACAAAATACTTTTTATAGAATGGGAAGTCAATTGAGAAATCAGAAAAAAACGAGAGTTGGGAAGGACCTCTGTGCTCGTGAGGGTCAGGTCCCCAGAGCTGCTGTCGAGTTGTTCCCTGTGGCGAAGGGTCTAATGTTTTGTCCACTCAAGTTTTAAATATCTCAACCAATAGCTCGCCCCTGGGGACGCCTCTCCACAGGGCAATAGATCTTGCTGTCACAGCTTTTCTCCTGCTATTCAATCTCACTTTTCCTCTCCTCCGCGACATCCCATTTGTCTTTGGCAACGATACGAACAAGAATGTGCTGTCGTTGGGAACAAAAAGCCCTGTCTTTGCCTTCCATTTCATTTTCCAGATTCCCCTACCTATGGAAACTTCCAGACCTGTAAGGGACGGCAGAAGGGGGCTGAGGCGAAGTGGCCAGCAAACAAGCTAACACTAGTTCTGCAAGAAGCCATTTCAAGAAGCCAAACCCCAAGGCCCTGAGAGACATTCCTGTGTAAGAAATGTGCAGGTTCCCCAGAACCTGATTATCGGAGGCACAAGCGACCAGTCCCCCAGCTGGCTGCACAGGCGGGAGCGGAGCCGCCTCTCGCGTGACAGCTGGGACAGAAGGTGGCAGCAGAGCACCAGGCTCTGTAGCCTGAGCCCTCCTGGAGGAAGCTTCGAGCCCCCAGCTCTGCCAGCACGAAACCGAACTGGCGGAGGACACCGCTCTCAGGCCAGCGGTGAGCTGTGAATCGAGGCCCTGGCAGCGTTTTTAAGACAAATCCCAAACAGCCAGGAGCGTGTGAGCACAGTCCGTTTTCTCCCAAAGAACATTCCGCAGCCAGAATTTAATCCAAAGTATAACTTCAGTCTCAAGTAGGGTATCGGTCCAAGCTGACCTGAACACATAAGCTTCTTGTCTCGTGTGGAGTGTGTTTAAAGAAACTTACAGTGAATGTTTTTTCTCCCCTTTATTCTAGACCCAATTTATTTATTTCCAAATCTGTCTCTGCTTTTCTTGTTTTCCATTTTCTGATGGCTTACTTATTTGGTAGTGTTTGCATTCAGTCTTTACTAAGCATGGACCAACGGGGTAAGCATTTCTGACTTAAAGCCGGACTCCTGCTGGGGAACCAATTAAATATAATACCCACCAGGGAGAGTGTGATATTTTTTATTACTTTCTAATTTCGGCCCTGAAATGGCTTCAGTGATCAGAACATTCTTGTGCTTAAGAACCGAGAGGAGCCAGTGAAACGATGCTTTTGATTTGTGTTTCATTTACAGCGGTCCATACTCGCCAAGTGCACTCCAAGGGTTTCCGCGGGGCCTGGGAATCCTGCAGTGGGAGAAAGCGAGGCAAAGAAAACAACAACACAACTTTGCCTCTCCCTGCTCTGCCTCATCACACTGGGAAACTGCGGCCACTTTGAGAAAGCCTTTCTTTGAGAAGTTGGTGAACTGAGAAAAAACGGATAGAAGAATTAGAACAAAACAATTTCCCTGGATTTAAATCTATTTAAACTACAATAGTAAATCAAAACCATGTCTCTTTCTCATTACCGTTGGACTGATAGCAGGGCCTCTAAATGCTCATTAGGCAAAAAGAAGAGTTAGGCTTCCTTTCTAAATACATTCGCAGAGAGCAAGAGTGGTTGCTTCTAACTGCTATTTGTTTTATGTTTCCTTCTCTTCTTTAAAGAGTTAGCATGAAACAGAAAGGCTTGAAAAAGGGTAAGAGTGGGAGTCCACACAGATTCTAATAAGGAGGAAAGAAATAAAAGCCAAATTCTCCCTGAATCTCTGAATTTTTATTTATTTATCTTTGCAGCAAGGATGCCTTAAACCCAAAACTGCCCTTGGATAAAACAAATCATACCAAACAGCTAACAACCCAGAAAAACAGCTAAAAGCTCGACTTATGAGCTGCTCCAAATCTTTTCCATTTGCCACAGGGGTCTTGGCTAAGGATTTTTCTTTCCCCAGTCTTCTTTCTTTTTTCCTGGCTCGCTTGCTTAGCCAGGAGGTAATTCTGAATGTTTATCTGAAGTATCTCACTGGTATTCTGGGGGGACTTTCCTTTCTAGCAAAACCTCCCCTTAAAACAGGGGCATGTTTTCATTCCCAGTGAATTATATTAGGTATTGTGGTTCTCTTAATAATGAACAGTTAATTTTAGTAAGTGTAATGACCAGAAACTGACATGTTTAGCTGTACTCAATGACAACTTTCATAAAGATGTGATTCAAAAATTAACATTTATAATTTTGTAATAAGCCTGCTACTATATTTGCAATTATACGATGCTCTGTTAAAATTATCTTCCAAGTTTTAAATAGAATCCCATGGGAGCAAAATGTTTGTCTTTATTGTGTATAGCCTCCTTAAGTACCACTTTATCATATGATTTAAATTCAACAGTTTAGCGGCCAGTATTTATTATTTAAAGAAAGGGCAAGTGTTTCTTCAGAGTTTTCTGAATTTAGAATCACAAACCAATCCATCTCCTTATCTCCTTCTCTTCTTTCCTTCTTTTCTTCCTCCTTTCTGCTCTTCCTCTTTAAAAAACCAGCCACTGGATGTTGTTGGCTTTTAAAGGACCGTAACAATTCAATATCCCTTCAGGAATAAATAAGTGTAGACTATTTGAAATGGCCAATTTCCTTGACAGGCCTATGTAGTCTGTGAACAGACTAGGAAGCCAATGTTTCTGATCAAAATATTGCCCTGGTCTATATTGGCAATACGAAGTGAGCTAATTATACAATAAATAGAAACACATACACACGAGCACATGAATGAGGGAATACACAGAGAGACATAAAGTAGAACCCAAACCACCAACGCCTGACTTTCGCTGAAGCAGCAAGTCCCCTGGGCCTCCTTCTCATGCCCTGTGTGCACAGAGGCTCTTGCCTACCGGTGAGCGCTTCTTCTGCCACCTCTCACTTTTTGCAAGGCATCATCATATCATTGGCCTCTGGGAAGCAGCATTATCCCATCAACCAATTTGGCACGTTGTGCTTTACAGTTTCTTAAAAGTAACACTGAATCCAAACAAAAACATGGTTGGTACGGAACTGCCTACAGAGGACTGGCATCTGGTTGCTTTGAATCTGTTCATTATCAAAATTAGCTTCCTTGTTTGTCCTACCTCCATTTTTGAATGCACACCATTAATTAACCAACCTGTCATTACGTGCTGGTAATGACCAAGTTTTCCAAGAATCTAGTTTAAATGCAAGACTTTATAGGAGTCCCAAAGCTGGGGGTGGAAAGGTTGGCGGAAGTGGAGCAGTTCCACGGACTCTGCGTTGCTTCCACGCCCCTTGTTTCCGAAAGCAAGACTGAACATGGAAACAATGCTGGTTTATTCCCTGGCGCTGAGCAAAGCTAAAGTTTTCCAGGCTTCAGCGAGGAATGTTCTTCCCAATATCTGCATGAATTATGAAGCTGACTTCCAACCAGATGTCAGGGGCTCTGCCCTTCCTGTTCGCCCAGGACGCATCAGCGTTTAACTCATCATGCCCCTCGCGCCGGTCTCATTTTTCAACTCATTATTATTTGGAGGTTAAAAAGGAATTGGAGTTTCTTTTTAAGTCGCTTTGATTTTACACAGTTTCAGTGAACTGATCCATGAAACTCCAAAGAATATGTTGACAGAATTGAAGGAGGGGAGGAACAAAAGAGAGGAGAAAGCAAAGCAGATGATAAAAAACCAACTAAAGAATCTTTAATGATGCATTTTCCCTAAGAGACATCTGGCCACCTCCCCTAAACTGAAAGGGGCCTGGAGCCATCCCTTCTCTCCTTTGCTGACACTTCCTGGGAGTGCACTAATCCCAGGAAACAGCCCGTAAAGTCCTCGGCAGGAAGCAAATTCAGTGTTGAAAGGAACTGCAGCTGATTCTTTAAATTCTATCTTCTGCACCCTGACTTTCCACTTCAACATTCTTATTTAAAATTTCCTCCATCATCCTTTACATATACAATTTTTCCAAGGCAAAGGATGTCTTTTTACAGTCTCCGTGTGCCCATAAAATTCCATCTTGGAGATTTTATTAATAATCATAAAAACATCAGTATCCATCAGGATCACTTTGGAAAGGGAAAGGCAGTCTTTCCTAAAAGTGTGTTCAAATCGTCTGAGATAAATGTCGAAATGAGAAGGGGGTTAACTCCAGGTGAATGATCGAGCCCTGTCCCTCTGCGCTCCCTGTCACGGCAAAGACATGCCACAGACTGCACAAGCAAGCTGGAAAGTGACGTCCCACATCTGTAGCCTGACCCAGCTGTGTGTGGAGGGGCCCTCAGCCCTCCCCAGGGAAGGACGTGCATTTACCCACAACATGGGGCAGAGGAGTGGGGGCTGCAACATTTTATTTTACTGCTAAAGGATGTGTTTCTTGGAGCTGGAGGAGGCCTAGAATGAAGAACCTCAAACGACTCTTGACCATTCGGGCCACAACACTGGCCCGGCAGTTTGCACTTGGTGACTGTCAGTTAACAGCAAGCAAGTGAGCAGTGAGGCAACCCCTACAAAGGGAGGTGTGGCTGGTCTTGTGTCTCACCTGTCAGAGGGGCCGGGACTGTGGTCGTGAACCTCCGCCCTCACGTACCCTCATTTTTTCTACACATGCTGTCCCATCATCCCTGCAGTCAGGCAAGACCTGAACAGGGAAATTAAAAATCGTCAATGACCCCAAAGCTTGAGTGATCACAAGTGTATCATGCAATTACTCCCACAGTAGGAGAATCATTGATCAGGCAGCCAAATGATCTCATATTTACCCATACTGAGGCAGCATCCATGGTCTCCAAAAGCTTAATACTCTAATTCTATTGGTGGACACTTACTGAGTACTTATTAGAAGCTAAACCTTTCCCAAGCATTGTACTTACGTTATCTCAGTTCTCACAAGAGTGCTGTGAAGTAAGGACTACAGTCATCTCCGTTTTTACAAAGGAGGAAACAGATGTCCAAGGCCTCTTTAAGCACCTGTCCCCTGCTACCCAGCTGGTGAGAATCAGCGTTCACCCCAGGACTCTCGATCTTACAGATTCCACTTTAACCCAACGTGCTTCATTTTAATACCTGCCCTACTTTTCAAACCATCTGAATCTTACGGCTCAGTGGGAAAGGAAGGCAGAAAGGACCAAGAGATGTGCTTACTCCTTGGAAACCACGCCTGCAGGAGTACCCAAAGTCAAACTATATGCACTCACAGCTTTGATTTGGAATTTATCATTCATTCATTCATTCACTTACAGAGAGACAGGGTTTGAGATGAAAGAAGAAAAATTGGATGGCAGAGCAGAACCTTCCAGACTCAAGGAAGAGGAAAAACACACAGGAATGTGAGACCACCGTGTCATCTGAGCAAAGGGAGAAGCGGGGGCAGCCCTCTCTGGAAGTCACCACTACCCTCCGCTCAGTGTGAGCCGACTGTCCTTGAGCTGGTGTCAGCCAGGGTTCTCAACCCCGCCCTGTGCACACGCTGGGCCTGTGTGTTCTGGGTCAGGGAACCTTCCTGGTGAGCTGTAGGATGTTTAGCAACATCCTGTGCTTCTACTTGCTACATTCCAGTTGTGCCCCTTCCCTTAATTATGATAAAGAAAACGGTCTCCACACCCTGCCAAATGTTCCCTGGGGTCATTCTGTGAAAGCCATTGGCTCTCAGCTAACTGAGATAGTTACACACTATTTCCCCTCCCGAAGTTGTCATGTTATCTTGTGTCCCCTGGCCCTCCATCCCAGGTGGGATAAGCAAATGTACTTTACAAGCCCTTGGTATCCCCCAAAAGATGCTTCATAAAATTTAAATCCTTAAAAATTTCTCATTCTGGGCCGGAGGGTTAGCTCAGTGGTTCCGGCGCCTGCCTCGCAAGCGCAAGGTCCTGGGTTCGATCCCCAGTAACCACGTACAATGCTGGGTGTGGAGACTCACGCCCACCAACAATCAACACCGCATACCACAGTGCCGGGCGAGGTGGCTCACGCCTGTCATCCCAGCACTCGGGAGGCAGAGACAGGAGGATTGCTGAGTTCCAGGCTTGCCTGGGCTACATAGTGAGCTCAGAGCCAGCCTGAACTACAAAGCGAGACCCTGTCTCAAAAAAAAAAAAAAAAAACAATTCTCATTCTTGAAATTTTCTCAGCTTATTTTGTTTTGAACATCAAGAAAGTGTTTGGAGAAAGACATCATTAGTCCAAAGTGACCTCAATGGATGAGAACTGGTGGGGCAGACAGGGTAGGAGCCTTACAGATGTCACCTGGTAACATCAGGAGGAAAAAGAGAAGCAAAAATATTTAACACAGATTTGGCTGTTATTTCTGAAGATGTGACTTTGTCATTGAAAACGTTGGAGGTATTTTAAGCGAGTCTTTTAAAGTTCACTTTTTTAAAAAGTGACCTTGTAGAGATCATAAATATCTACCAAAAGGACAAGTGCTAAAAACCTCTTGGGGCTTCGAATAAAATTTCCAGTGACAGCATCTTGCATGGATTCAAAGTGCTGTGTTTTGAACAGTTTAGAAGGAGAGATGATTCACATCAGAGAACCAAGTTAGACGTGTAAAGGTGGCCCTGCTGCTGAAGAGGAAAGCTGACAATGGCCACCGGAAGAAGTGAATGCAATTATTTCATGGCCTGAACTTTTTAAAACACAGATTGGGAGACGTGATACTTCTCAATGTTCAGCCCATTTCGTATAATATGAAACCTATGCAGATGAATCAGAATGCTTAGTATGGAAGTGGACATCTTGCCATTTCATAAAAGCTTGTCCATTCAAGGTGGCTTTCTCTCTGAAAAGTAGTACATGCCTCCCATTTGGGCTTGTCTCACACCTGAGCACACAGGCTCTCCAAGTACCTGGTATTTGTAAGATTCTGCACATGTCATATGAAGCACATATTTCTGGCCCCTAGAGAGTTTGTTCTAGGTAGGAAATAAGACCAGAGCAGAGGAAGCAGCTTCCACATGATGCGGTGTGTTTGGCTCCAGGTAAGTTGTCTGTAAGATGTGCTGGGAAGAAGAGCTAAGATGACCCCTGAGAGAGGCCTTCAGATGTGTCACCTGCTTCTACTGAAAAGGCGAAGGCCAATATCCCAAGCAGTAGCTGTGGGGCCAGTGATGTGGGCACTTCCCACCTGCCATCTCTTTTCCCAGCCCTTGACCTTGACAGTGTCTTGAATGCCCACCCACCTCCTCTCCTTCCCACCCTTGATAATTCCTCATCCTCGCACATACTTTTCTTCCCCCCTCTCTCTCTGGCTCTTCAACTTTCCTTTCTTCTTCTTTTGCAAACTCTCAATAGTTCTCTAGATGGTATCTCAATCTTCCTTCCTGGCCTCCTATTTTTGGTTAGATTCTTTCACTTTTGACTCTCACAAGATTAGTTCTCTTCTTCACAGTATTTCTGTTTATTCTCATGGACCCAGTGGCATGTTGTTATGGTGTCAATGTGTGCCACGAGGCTGGTGAGAGCAGCGCCCTCATCCTTTTCTCCTTACATCTTACCTTCACGCCTCAGCCAGAATAGATACCCAGTATGTAGTTGCTGAGTGAACTGATGATTAAGCAAATGCATATTTGCTACAACTTACAGCCTCTAACCTCTTCTTACTATTATTATATCACGAAGCTTAGATCCAAATGCATTAAGTCAAGTACTGTGTATATTATCTTGTTTAATCCACACAAAATCCTATGATATGAACTCTATTATGAGTAATACCTTTGTCTTCCACATGAAGAAAGGAGAGCCCAGAGATGTTAGGTAACTTGGTCAAAGTCACAAACAGTCACAGCTAGTGTGCAGAGGAGTTGGGACTTGATCCCTGATCTGTCTGACTTCATAGCTCTACCACTTTAATGTGATTACTATAATTTGAATGCAACCAACCCCTTACTCATGAACTGGAGACTCAAATTCACATGCTAATAGTGTTTGCAGGTCATGTCCTTGGGAGAAATTTAGGTCAGATGAGGTCTTGAGGGTGAAGGCCTCTATAATGGCATTAGTGGCTTTATAAGAAGAAAGAGATACAAAGCTCTGTCTTACCATTTGAGATCCTCCATCATGTTACAATTTAGAAAGGAGATCCTCAGTAGATGCCTTGGTACTGAATTGTCCAGACTGCAGAAGCACGAAGTAAATAGACCTCTATTCTTTGTAAATTACCTAACATCTGGTATTCTTTTGTAGTACAGACAGTGGACTAACACGATTATATTGTATTATATTATGCCGTATTATTTCACTTACTATGTAGTCTGCCCAGATGACCTAACATGAGTTCTAACACCTCCAGGAAGCTTTTGACCTTCCCTTCATCTCTACCCCTCATCTCTTCAATCCCTCACATTACATTCGGCCGGTCGCCTACCATTAAGTGATTGATGACCAGTGTGCAGTCAGTCTCATTACTTATAAACATATCTCACATACTTTTGTTATATTATTCCCAGATTAGGAAGGATAGGAAATGCATTTCATGTTTCTATAAAACTCACAACATCTGGTGTAGTGCTGAACACATAGCGGGAGATCACCTACTACACCTTCATTGGTTGACAATACACAAGAATTTCCTCAGAGGCAACATCTCAGAGTTCAGAACTGGATCATAAACTAGGCAAGATCTTGCACACCTTTGATGTCACTGCTTTCCACAGAATTTAATCAACATTTGTCTCTAGTGGCAGCAGAATACTTAACATAAAAACCTCATGCACTGCGTTTAATCCATCAGGAAATAAAACTATTTGTTGAAGGCCAATAGCAGGCCAGATCCCCTTGTCCTCCTCCAATCACACCTCATTGTTAATGAGTAGAGACACTGGTCCCATGGCCCTCATGCTGGCCTTCTGCTCTGGGCACAGGGATGGTCTGGTTAACTCAGGAAACCACTGAGTGACTCCGTAGGAAGCCCTTTCTCCCTTAACACCACTAAACACACCGGATTACCACAATACAGTAGCCTTTCAGTCTGGCTGTCAGATGCCTTCCAAGACATAAAGGAGGCTCAGCAACAAGGCATCTGAGGAACTACAGAGAACTTATGGGAGATCAAAATAACAGAACTTTTAAATTGTGAAACAATGGATCAAGAGCAGAAAAATCAAATGAGAAATGGTAAATATTCAGTAAAAAGCATGATTATAGCCCTCCGTTAGGGAATACCCACATCTATCTCTATACCAACTTAAGGCAGGCAGAAGCCCTGACAACGAGGATAGATGAAATAACGGGTGCATTATTTCCAGTGGGACTTGCATTGCTATTTGGCCTAATTATTTGTGATATTTCACCCATCAGATGAGAAGCTTCTTCAGAAGAAAGAAATAATAATTTGTCTCCTCGAGAACAAAGAACAAAGGGTTTCGTTGCTCTCCAGAAATTCTGCTATCATTAGTAGGAGGAAGAATCTGTCCATTAGCAGGAAATCCCCCTAGAAATCCTATCCATCTCCCCAGATAATCCTTCAAGAAATGTCAAATGCCCACAATGCGGAAGATACAGAAGCCATTGGCTCTGTTGAAGAAGGAACAAAAAAGATGAACATTAGGACCACACGACCCCTCCTCACTTGTTCTCTGGTGACTGGAGTGCATGCGTGCGTGCATGTGTGTGTGCGTGTTTGTGCACATGTACATGTGTATACTAGGCCACACATTCAAAAGTACTTTCACCACAAAATGGAAAAAGAATGAGTGCCCTCAGGGTTACTTCTCTACATGCTGCTCTCTAGTATTAAGGACTATTTTTGGCTGAGAAGAAAAGAAAACTCAAGGTAACAAAGCCATAAACAAACTAGATACTTATTCTTCTGTCACAGGCAAGTCTGCATGAGCAGCCTGGGGCTAAGACTGGATCCCAGTCAGCAGGACCTCAGACTCTCGTCTTCTCTCTCTCTGCCTTTCCTAGGTGTGCCTTCCATTGTGTGGCTTGAGATGGCTGTTTCCTCTCTAAACATTTGCCCACGTTTTGGAAAAGCAAAGGCGATGCTATGGGCTCCCCTCAAAAAGAACTCTTTGTCACCAGTGATTGGGGAGGTTATACATCTGGCTAAATATCAAAGAGTTCTGTTACTATTAAAGAAAGGGGTAGAGGGATATTGGAGAACAATGATCAGTCTCTACAATGTTCTTTGGTTGTCTCCCCAAGTATACCACACTTTCCAGCCAGAGGAGTAGGTCCATACGGCTGTGGTCCTAGGGAGGACTGGACATCTGACTGCACTGCACTGAACTAAGAGTTTATAAACAACTCAGGCCAGATCAACATATTTTCTTTCCAAGGAGTTTGGATACGGGGTGGCAGTTCTCCTTAGTCTCGTGAACAGAATTATCCTGGTTGCTGTGGAGTAGCCATCTTCTGCCAAGTTTGTCTGGGAGCAGAAAACTTTCTGCAGAGCCCCAGAAAGAAGTAAGCCCAAGAGGCATACAAACCTGGATCAGGGAAAGTCTAAGAGAGGAACCATCTTCATACCTGGTTCTCGGGATCAGCTTCCTTCCTTCGGGTTGTGTAAGAGATAGATCCCCTTGCCCTTATGTAAGTTCTCCATTTTTGGCTTCAGTGGGTTTTAGTGGGTTTCTCTTCTTTCCGACCAGAAGAACCTGATATGGTGTTTGTTGCTGAGTATGTGACAGCAGTAAGTTTTATGATCTTCTCATCCTGTCTTCCTGCCCAGGAATAAATAGACATCTCTCTCTCTCCTCTCTCTCAGTACTGTGACATCGGAGGCTAGTAAATCCATCAAACTGATTTCCTTTAAGAAGTTAAACTGTTCTTCTTCCTTTGCAACACCTTTTCACTAGATCTTGGACTCCTGGAGACAGCACACAAGACTATGAAGCACCACAGCAGATGGTCCTTCTTGGAAGCACTGGAGAGCAAGGCAGGAGTTGGAAGAGATACTGAAGTTCTGGGTCATCTGGGGAACCTCAAGTCACCCCTGGAGTCGCTATCTACCAGCTTAGGTGGAGAGACAGACCTGGGAAGCCACAAGAGTCTCTCCGGTTTGACAGTAAACAAATCCATCTTTACGATTGCGCCTCACACATGAACAGTTCAATTCAAGGAATGAGGAACTAGAATCCAAATGCTAGATGCTCACAGCTACAACTAGGGGTTGCTCTTTTCGCATCTTTCAAATGCTTCACACCTGAAGACCCATCAGCTGAATCCTTCTGCTTAACAACCTGTCTGTTTCATGATAACTCACTGATTTGGCCTCACTGAGCCTCATTCTCCTCATTCATAAAGTAAAGGGATGGTATTAGAACCGCTTTCCTACTCACAGAGAGGGTGGGACCATCCTATTGGCTTGGGAAGATGGAGGAGAGTTCAAATGTTGCCTTTACTACTTACTAGTTGTCTAACACCTGGAAAACAAACCTTTTATCCCAAACCTCAATTTCTAATATGTAAATGACAAAGTGATAGCGCCTACCTTGGCAGGAGGGGTCTCCTGGAGGTTGAATGAACATAGGAAATGTTGTGCGATGAGTATCTGTCATTTGTGCCTTCTAAAAATGGATCCGTCTTGCAGATTACCACCCCCACCCCCAACACCACATGACATGAGCACACCAGATAAATGCTTCTTTTATTCATTCACTCTGGGTGAAAAAAAAATTAAAGCAAAAGGATGGAGGCTGTGGAAGTGAGGGTGCCCAAAACGTGAAAATTCCTGTGTTATTTTCCGAGATCAGATGAGATCGGGCGCGTTCAGGGCGGTATGGCCATAGACTCCTGTGTTATTTTCTAAGTCACCTGGCTTGGCACAGAGAAAGGTCAGGGGAAGTAACTGCTGAAGGACGGATCCTGTTAGTTTTCAAATCTAAAAATGTGAAACATAATACATATGTCTCTGATTCTTTGGTGCTTCACTTATCAAATTATTGTTTGCAATTAATTATCTGATGTTTGATAAACATTCTTTCCCGGTGAATTTCCCAGCAAGCACCTGTGTGACAGGTGAGTGTGAAGGTGTCTTCTCCCTACAGCTCTCCGGACTGATGACAGCTTTATAACCCTCACTTCTCGGCTAGAGATGAAGTGGGGGGAAGGGGGCCACCCACAGACAAGCCACCTCAAAACACAGCACCGCTTGAGAACCTGAGCTTAGCCAGTGTCTCTCAGGCAACTGAACCAAGTGGGACAGTAAAGTTACTAGTAAGCGCAGGAGACGATCCCTGCTTAGTCAGGTAAACGCCAAGCTGGGGCTGTAATCAGCCCTTTTCGTGGCTCCCCCCGCCCCGTGTCGACCTGAGAGCATATCTGAGAATTGCTGGATGGAGAGTGGGAGGGTGGGACAGGAAAGGCAGTAAGTCAGCTGAGCACATTTCTACACGGGCTGCCTTGCTGGGAGCTGTGAGAGCCACGGTGACTGATGCGCTTCAGTTCTTCTGCCAGGGGAACCGGGGTTTAGCCTCCAGGCTCTGTCCGTTACTGTAGAGGGCACCTCACAAGTGGTGCTGATTCCTCACTGCTTCTGGCCTGCACTGTGAGGAGACCCACAGCAAAGGGTTGTAAGTGCTGGTACTTCCGACCTGAGCAGAAAGTCCGGAAGTGCTGAGCTGAGGGATGCCAGTGCTGGCGCAGGATGCCAACAGTGCCACTGCATGGGCCTCCATGAAAACTGCCGCTGTGTATGGGTGAAGAAGGAGAGGAGAGGAGAACATAAATAACGGGAAAGACAAGACAGATGGAGAAAGAAACATGCTCTTTGGTCTCTTTTCTACTGTGAACAGAATAGCTCCACTTTGTCTAGGTTCCCCTGAAGACTCTGTCTTAATAACCGCCTCCCCCTCTTCCTGGAGCTGACTGGATTGGATTTGTTTCTCTAATCCAAGTAAAAAGGGCTTTCTTTTCTGCACTCGCAGGCATCACAGAGCTACAGGCTCCAGAGAACGCATCCTGTGGTGGATTAACCAACGGTCAGCTTAAGTAGAAATGCCCAGCTGAACCAAGTCGGAGTAGTCTGGGCATGGAAGAGCCACCTGAGGTCTCTTGCCAAAGCACTGGAAGAGAAAGAGAAGTGGAGGGGAAGATCGTGAGCTGTTAGTTTTCCTGAAAATGTTTCTTGTGGCTGGTTTTCCTGGTTCCAACTCAGCTATTCTCATCAGAGGAGGACTTCAGGTCCTCACTGTCACCGAGGGTAGTTTCTACTCTCTTCAGGGGAGCTTTAGTGTTCGTCTTTGTCTTGAGCATCACTTCCCGGCTCCAGAGCAGACCCCCTTTGGCACAGATTCTCCAGCCTCTAGCACCAACCCGTGGGCTTTCAGGCACAGAGCCTTCAGTCTTCAGACCATGGATCTCTCAGCCACCGGATGCAAACAGCTATCAGACATTGCTGTGGGTGCTAGGCTTCCAGCTGGACTCCTGGAGAACAGTGCCGTGGAATCCAGGCCCTCAGCCAGATTCTTTGGGTCTGTAGCATGTGGGTAGATCTCTTGCATTCTTCTCTCTTAAGTTTTTGGGTGAGTGTTATAAAATACTCCTATAAGTTATGTGTCTTGTGTTAAATCTATTCTCTTACAAACCCTCACTGTAACACACCCTAACTTCCTCCTCTTTCCACCACACTAGTCGGGGTTATTCTGGCTGCAAGCAAAAGAAAATAATACTGACGCACTTAAACTTAACAGGGAAGGGAATCACTGGAAATGATCAGATATACAAAACTGGAAAGGAAAGATGTAATCAGTTAGCTATGGACAGACAGGACTCATTCAGGAGCTCTCTGTGGCAGAACTGTTTATGTTTCCCACAAGCGTGCTGCTATAAAGAACACTGGGCCATAGTTGTCATCCTTGCTGTCCAGCCAGGACTGAGAGATGCAAGCCCTGTTAGCCAAACTCAAGGCACACAATCACTGCTGGGCAATCCTGGGAGTAAAAGGAAATGCCAGCAGAGGACTTGGCAGAGCAATGGAGAATTTGTAGGAGAAATGCTATTGGGAAGGAAGAATGGATATAAGGTACCAAGTAATATGTGCAAACACACACACACACACACACACACACACACACATTATGCCTATGGGTTCAGGAAATATGCTATGTAATGAGGAGATTGGAGATTATAACACAATGTAAGAAATGCTATAGAAGAAGTTTTGCTGTGGTTTAGACCTAAAATTCTCCTCCCTAAATTCCATGTAGTCAGAGGGAGGGGAATTTTAGGGAAGCTTTCAGAGGGAGGCAGTTGGACCACGAAGATGTGAACCCATCAATGTATTAATCCACTGACGAGTTCATAGGTGAATGGGCTTTCAGGAGGTGTGGCTGCATGGGAGGAGCGGATCACTAAGAGCAATCACAGAACATATCCTGTTCCCAGGCGCTTTCTCTCTCTCTCTCTCTCTCTCTCTCTCTCTCTCTCTCTCTCTCTCTCTCTCTCATCTCTTCCTGCTTTCTTTGCTTCCATCCATCAAGCAGGTTTCTTCAGCCATGAGGGTTCAGTCTTGGAGCGAACCAGAGCGGCCTGAAACTCCTGAAACCAGAAGCCAAAATAACATTTTCTCTTTTACGCTGTGTGTTCTGTCCCAGTGATGAAAAGCTCACTCATATGGATAACACCTGACACGAACTCTGGAAACTGAAAGAAGAGAATAATTGGAGTCGAGGGGAAGGCAGAAAGATTTCGCTGGGATCCACCTCACCAGTGAATAATTACTACATGCCAGGCTTCTGCCCGCTTTAACAGTTAAACGGAGTCTGGAAAGATAGGAAAGAGCTTTCCAAAGCCTGAACATGTAATCGCAGGTAGAAAGAACAGCATACATAAAATCACGGAGGTGGAAACAGCAAAGGCAGGAAGCACAGGATACAAGGAGTGAGAGTGTGGAGGAAAGAACAGGGAAAAAGGGACGACCTCAGGTCGTGAAGTCACAGTGCGTCACCCACTCCAAATGTGGGAGGCTAAGTACGTTAAAAAAGAAGTGTCGTACATTAGAGGAATTGCCTGCATCACGGATTCGAGCTTTAACAAGATCCTTTTGGTGGACTGCAGTGGACAGATCTTGAGTCATGGTGGGAGGAGCAGGACAGCTACAGCAGAAGGTCAGTCAGATGCCTAAGGCAGTGCTCCAAGGGTGCTGCCCCAGCTTTGAGGGGCGGGAAGTGAGAAGAGGAAGCTCACAGAGCACGAGCCTGTCCTGGCCTCTCGCTGTAGAAATGAGAAGGTGTAGTCTTTTCTTTCTCCGGTGGTGCAGTGTTCACCCGTGGAGCTCCTGGCTCCCAGAGCTCACCAAGGAGGAAAGTGTGCTTGGGAGGGGTTCACGGAGTGAGATGAGCGGAGTGGGATCCAGTATCCCTCCAGGGCAGGCTGTGATGGTATGCATCATCCCTGAAACCTGCCTTCCAGTTCACAGCTTTCTATTCAAAACCTTTTATTAATCAACCTTATCTGCCGTTCTTGCCCTCTATGTATACAGTACTCCAAACTACACTCACTGGTCTTTGTGTAGGCCACTCCAGCCATTTAGAAAGCCATCCCTAGCCTCCAAGTTCTGAAACCACCCCTCTTCTCTGACAAGGAAAGAGCCCTCAGGGCTAAAAGATGTCTCAGAAATGCAATATTGGCTCTGCTTCACAGGAGTCTTGGAAATATGATGAAACAGAAAGGCTCTTTGCTCTCTGGGTAGCCTCCTCCCCCCAGAGGCCCAGGAAGTAGGAAACAGGAAGCTAGAGACACAGTAGGTAACCTGGGTTGGAGCAGCTCCCGTTCAAGGTGTCAGGAGAGGGAACTAGATGGCCTTTGCCTAGCCTACGTGTATGAGTAGACGCCAGAGTAAGGAACCAGTCCCTCAGCTTCCGGACAGAAAGTAGGCACCAGACTTCACAGAATGCCAAGATCTCACATCGTGGTGGCTAGGAAAGAAGGCAGTTCCCCATAAGAAACTCAAAACAGGTAACCAGAAGCCAAATGCCTGAGCAGGAAATGAGCTATAGCTTGGATCTGACCAGAGGGTTTCAGAGTGCCAGTGGCCGTTGCTTGTCCACATCGGGTGGCAAAGCCATCATGGGGACTGCACTGCTGGAGGCTCTGAATCTCCCTCTTGGCCTGAGTGGAGTCTGACCGGAGGCTTTTCTTCAGTTTCCAGCCTTGCAAGGCCCCTGGACTCAATGCCTTACCTTCCTTGGGACCTCACACAGATGACTTTTTCTTTCTTAGTGTAAGATAGAGTAAGAAGGAAGTAGAAATGAATATAGAAAGGAAGATTATACACTTTGAAGTCAGGAGCCAGGCGTGGCGGTGCATACCCCATAAGGTTAGCTTGGGCAACTTAGTCAGACCATTTCAAAATTTCAAAAACAAAAAAAGAAAGAAAAGGAAAAAGAAGAGGCTGGGATGGAGCTCAGGGAGAAGGCCCTGGGTTCGATCCACACCACCAAAAAAAAAAAAAGTCACAAGTGGAAATCTAATTGCAAAAAAATAATAATTTATCACTGGATGTCACCATCATTGTGAGAAGTGTAATGGCAATTACCTGAACTAGTGTGTGATTATAGCCCACCTTCTTCACTGTCCTCTGTAAAAGCATGTATCTATATAAAGTTAGATAGATACAGCTATATCATGGAGGCTTTTGCACAATCATTGTTCTTGGGTTTCAACTGGAAATTATCCAGGCCTCCATATGTCCCCCTGGGGACATGCTCTGTTGAGGAATAAGGCTGAGAATTTTATCACTTTTCCTGTAGCAACCTCAACCTTTTTGGGCCTCTCCCAAGTCTAGTGTAATAGTGAGGGTATAATGCAGGATCAGCATTCTAGTTTCTGCGGGGACCTGTGCCAACATGATATGGATCAAGGGCTCAGGGGAGTTTTCAAACCAATAATACAAATGAAAATAAAATAAGTTCAGGCAAGCAGCCTGCTATTACATTCAATGTTAGGAGCTACCTTTTCCTGAAAGTTATTGCCCCTGGAGGAACTTTTTGGGAAACCAAACACTGCTTTCCTAACGTGGAGATTTTAATCCTTCAGGTGGAAGTTTGATACCAAAATTTCAGGGGGAGATTCTTCCGACTTTCATTTGAATGTTAATTATAATATCTCTTGTTTTACCTTACTTCCCCCGCCATACGTCTATGATTTCCATTCCACTTCCCCGGCATAGATTATTTGAGTGCTCTGGGTAGAACCATTTGTTCTCTGTCAGTGTTTTCCAAGTGTACTAGAACCGTTTCCAAATGGTGAAATTGCATCTCCTTCCCAACTGGAGCCCACCTTTCTAGCTGTAGCTATCGTAAAACAGGAATTGCGATGGGGAGTTTCAAAGACAAACAGTTAGGTCCTAAATACATTTAATTAAAAAGCAAACCTGGGGAGATGTTCCTCTCAGTATAAAAAGTGAAAAAATAATTTTTGCTTTTCACAGAGGAGGGAATGATGTAAGTAGTGGTGTGTCTCATCCCTGGGCCTATGGTCCTTGCTAAGATGGAGATCTTGATTGAGTCCATGTTCTGTGTTAGTGCAGGGAATCCATCCAGGGACTCAGCAGAGTCTTAGAACCAGGACTGTGTTCTGAAGTCTGGACAGCTCGGGCTGAGCAGGATGGCCTCATGGGACTGGGCGTGGAGTAGGAAAAGAACAGTAACCAGAGGGAACAGGTGAAAATCCTCAAGAACCATTTTAAACCGCCCATCCGGCAGAGACCAGGACAGAAAGAAACAGAATGGAAAAGGAAAAGGAACAGAGACTTGAATTTGTTGTGTTTAGGTTGGTTTTGGCCTCACACTGAAGTAGCAATTCCAAGCAGGCTAGTAAAGACAGCTGATCATTTAAAGAAATTCTTGAAGAGAAATAAGGCTTCGTCCTCTCTCTACAAGAGCCAACTCAAGAGGTACCATCTTGGTGTGCTTCCTCTGACTCTCCCTGAAGACACAAATTCTTCCTCCCCGTCTAACCTGTAACTTACCCAAATTTTCCATGAATATGATGACATTGTGCAGCAATGTCATCTCCTGACTTTCAAGAGAATCCCAGAACCTGGAAAGCACAAGACATAGGAAAAGGAATATATTAAACTGGAGAAAGATAATCTTCTATATTTCACTAATGTTCAAACAAGACAAAAGATCAAGACGTCTTACAACAGACTGATGTTTATGCCTCCCTAATTCATATGCTGACAACTGCCAGTGTGTCAGTATTAGGAGGAGGGGCTCTTTGGGAGGTGATCAGGCCATGAAAGTAGATCCCTTGTGAATGGGATGAGCATTTCTATTAAAGAGACCCCAAAGTAGGAAAGAGACTACCAGAGAGACTATGGGACTGTCATGGAGATGGAAAGACTTGGAGAGGTGGAAATGATCTAAGTGTGTAATATACATGTACAAACATACTAAAATGAAACCTATTGTTCCATATAACTAATATACACTAGTTAAAAAAAAAAAGATGTCTGCTTCATTCCTCCAGATGGTGAAAACACAGCTGGGTGGTGCCATTTATGAATCAAAACACGAGCCCTCGCCATGAATCTGCTATCGCTTTCATCTTGTCTTTTTCTGTCTCAGAACTATGAGAATGAACACTCCTGTTGATTAAAAGCTTCCTACTTAGTGGTATTATGTTACAGTCACCTGAACGGACTATAACACCTCTTTATTTCCTTTCCTTGGACATCTAAACAAGTGATGGCTGAGTCCTTTGCAAGCAGAGCCTGTAACTGCAGCAGCAAGAAGTTAGGAGAAAAAAGACACCCACTACTATTTGACATGGTTCTAAAGGTCCTAGCTCATGACCGCAGACATGGAAGAGAACAGATAAATTATAATTTGCAGATACTATAATTTTATGATTGTCCACAATTTTTAGATCCAAAAAGTATTAAAGCTAGTAAGAGTATAGAATGATTACATAGGAAGTCAACTCCAAATCTTTATTAACCAATAATAACAATTTAAGAAATTTAGCGGGAAGAATAAAGAAAAAGAGGAGAACAAAAGAAATAAGCAGAGGCAAAGGAAGAAACAAAATGTTTCTAACCACATACCTCATTGTCCTTAAGGAAGAGAAGGATAAGGAAAGTCTCAATCAGACAGGGGACAGGGCTCTTTGGACACTTTTTACCTTACAATGCAAAGCCTCTCTTCACCAAGGAGGACTAGGTAGGGGCCTGCAAGTTGGGCATGGGGACAGTCAACCAACAGACACTGAACTAAATGCTCCTTCTCATTCCCTCTGATCCTGAGGCCAGTTTAGGATAAAGACTTTGATGTGTTCAACAGACAAATAAACACAATCATTACCATATTTAGAAGTCATTGTAGGCATCCTCTAAGAGGACCTCAGTGATCCCAGACTATGTAAATCTCTCATCTTGAGGGTGGGTTGGATTTACTACATGTCTCTAGAAAATAGAATATAGTAGAAGTGCTGAAATGTCACTTCCAATATTAAATTGTAGAAAGTATGACTTCCATCTTGGGTAACCTCTCATTTGCTCTCAGAGAAACCAGCTACCAGACTGTAAGGTGCCCTTTGGGGAGATTCACAAGGCAAAAGGGTGACAGCCTTCTTGCCAAGAGCTAGAAGGAGCTGATGCATTTGGTCCAATAGCCCAAGAATGAGAAACAGAATGCAATCAAACCCTACAGGTGTGAGATTTGTAGTAATCTTCCTCAGCAGGTCTTCAGATGTGAGGGTGGCACTGTCAACAGCCTGATCCAGCCTCACAAGACACTGTAATGGTAATTGGATCTTCAGAGAGGTCTCTTCAGAGAGGTAATTTAATCTAAGAGAGTTTTCAACTATAGTTCACACCTTGTGACCATGCTTGTGGTAGTGGCCTCTTTTTAAACATGGAACTATCAAATTTAAAGTTCTTCTTGCAACAAGTATATTTCTACTTCTGTATCTCAGTTGATTGGAAAGAGGGGGAGGATGCTATAGAGTGTGGCTTAATCTCAAGAGATGTACACTCACCTGGGTTATTCCCATTCAGAAAACTAGCTTCTAGCTAGCATGCTCCCACTTGCATGTGCCCTGGCCACAGGGATAAGACCTTAAGCACAACCTGAAATGAACCATCTTGGGTAACCTCTCAAGATGACTCTGGTATAGAGAAGGGGAGGAAGGCCATGCCTGTGCTTTGACAATGCCATTAATTATTAGCCTCATTCCTCCCAAGCCCTTGAACATGTAATACTTTTGTTTCCTCAACCTCTCTTTTCCCTCCTTCTTCACATTCCTAGACACTTGTTCGTGTCTTTCTTTTTAGATGCCACCTCCTCTGTGGTGTGTTTCCTGACATGTAGTCAAGACTCATCATCTGTGCTCTGATGGTGCCCTGTCCTTCCCCCATTGTGCATTTCTTGTGCTGTTTTTATTTGCCTTGTTGTGAATCTTTTCTCCTACTAGACAAGAGCCATATAGCTTGTCTGCTTGGATCATTGTTGCATCGCCAGTGTCTAGTATGGACTCTGGCACTTAATAAATGAATAGTACCTGTTCAACTGTAGCCAGAGAAATCAGTCAAGAGAAACAAAGAAAAGATGTTTATAAATACCATATTTTCTTTATATATTCATCTATTGGTGAACATAGGACACTTCCAGGATTTAGCTATTATGAGTTGTGTTGCTCTACACATCAGTATGCATGTAAAGGAAAGGAATAGGTGAAATTATTATTATCTGCACATGACTTTGTACATAGATGAACCAAAAAATTCCACCAAAGGACTCCTAGAATAACCAAATTCAGCAATGCAGCAAGATACAAAAATCTACAGATAAAAATCAATAGCATTCTTGTACACCAATAAGAAACTCACCAAGAAATAAATTAGGAAACCAATACCATTCATAGTAATATTAAGAAAAATTAAATACTTAGGAATCAGCCTAACCAAGGAAGTAAAAGACTCCAACAATGAAAACTACTCTGAAGAAGTAGGTCAAAGGAGAACAGAAAATGGAAAGACATCCCTTGTTCCTGGATAGGCAGAACCAGTACTTACAAAGTGGCTAAACTTCCAAAACTGATACATATATTTAATGCAATTTCTGTCAAAATATCAATGGCACTCCTCATAGAACTATAGAAAATAATTGAAGGGCCAGAGATGTAGCTCAGTGGTTCTGGCACCTGCCTAGCAAGTGCAAGATCCCTGGTTCGATCCCTGGTAACCATATACAACAATATTGGGTGTGGTAGCTCACATCCACTGCCACAAATGCTGGGTTTGGTGGCTCATGCCTGTAATCCCAGCACTCAGGAGGCATAGGCAGGATGATTGCTGAGTTTGAGGCTTGCCTGGGCTACATAATGAGCTCAGGGCCAGCCTGAACTAAAAAGCAAGACCCTGTCTCAAAAAAAAAAAAAAAAAGAATTGTAAGATTCATATGAAATGAGAAGAGATCCAAATTGGAAAAGTAATCCTTGGCAACAAGAACAAAGGAGGAAGCAACACAGCCCCAGATTTCAAGTCACCTTACAAAGTTACCATAATAAAAACAGTATGGTAATGGCACAAAAACAAACATGCAGATCAAGAGAACAGAAAAAAAATGTGGAAACAAACCCAGGTACATTGAGTCATCTGATCTTAAACAAAGGAGCCAAAAACCTGGAGGAAAAGCATCTTCTTTAACAAATTCTTCTGGGAAAAGTGGCTAACCAGCTGCAGAAGAGTGAATCTAGATCCAAATCTCTCACCATGTACGAAGCTAAAATAAAAATGGATTAATGATTTAAATATTAAAACAAAAATATATAACCTGCTGGAAAATAAAGTAGGTAACACTTGAAGACACAGGTAAAGACTTTTTTAATAGAAGCCAAATTACACAAGAAATAACATGAGGGATCTACAAATAGAATCACATCAAATTAAAAACTTCTGTATAGTAAAGAAAACAATCAACAGAATGCAGAGACAACCTGCAGAATGGAAAAAAAAATTGCCAGGCACACCTCAAGCAGAAGACTAAGATCTAAAATATATAAAGAACTCAAAAACATTACAAATAAAAGACCCAGTTAAAATGGGTAACTGAAATGAATAGATACTTCTCAAAAGAAGTACAAATGCCTAACAGCTGATAACTGAAAAAACACAAGTTAAAACAATGCTAAGATTCCATCTTAGTCCAGAGAGAATGGCTAACGTCAAGAAATTAAGTAATAAGTGCTGGTGAAGATATAGGGGAAAAAGGAATATTTCCACCTTCTTGGTGGGAATGTATGGAAATCAATATGAATATCCCTCAAAAAATTAACACTAGAAAATCCATTTGACCCAACTCTTCCCCTGCTAGGTCTCTTCCTAAGAGTTAAAGACATGTATTACAGTGATAAATGCATATCTATATTTATAGAAGTACAATGTATAGTAGCTAAATCTTGGAAGTAGCTTATATGTCCATCAATAGATGAATGTATAAAGAAAATGTGGTATCATACACAATAGAGCTCAATTCTGCTATAAAGAATAAATGAGTAATTTGTAGGAAAATGGATGAACCTTTAAACCATAGTAATAAGTGAAATCAGTCATACATGAAAGCTTAAATATTGCATAATTTATCTTATATGAAAACCTGAAAATATATATAATTAAAGAACAAAATACAATGTGATGGCACATGACATTAAATCCAGCACTTGAGAGGCTGAGGCAGGAGGATCAGTTCTAGTTTGTGGCCAATCTGGGCTATGTAGTAAGTTCAAGGCCAGTCTTGAATATATAGTGAGATCTTGCCTCAAAAAAAAAAACTAAAATAAAAGAGAGATCACAGAAAACAGGCAGATGGATCTTTTGTAAGTAGGAAGAGGACCAAAAGATTGGGGAGGGGGGACATAAAGAATTAAAACATGTTAGATGCACATATCAACTTCTCATGATAAATGTAATCTTATGCACTGCAAACATGTACTAATAAAAATAAAAATTAATTTAATAGCAAATATTTGTAAAATGAATGAATGGAAGGCTGGAGGGTTAGCTCAGTGGTTCCGGTGCCTGCCTCACAGGCGCAAGGTCCTGAGTTCAATCCCCAGTAACCACATACAATGCTGGGCGTGGAGACTCATGTCCAACAACAATCAATACCACATACCACAGTGCCGGGCATGGTGGCTCACACCTGTCATCCCAGCACTCGGGAGGCAGAGACAGGAGGATTGCTGAGTTTGAGGCTTGCTTGGGCTACATAGTGAGCTCAGAGCCAGCCTGAACTACAAAGCAAGACCCTGTCTCAAAAAAAAAAAAAAAAAAAGAATGAATGTTTTGTACTCTTCAAGCCAGAAGTCTGCTTCCAGAACTTACCCAAGCATCTTACCATCAAAACTTCAGAGACCAACACCCTGGATGAGGAGTACAGACCATAGAAAGAGGCTGGAAAGGGCATACATATTCAGAGGAGTGGAAGAAGGAGGGAGCTGTCCAGCTAATGAAAATGGTCTGCCACACTGGCTACAAATCAATGGTGAATTCAAGTGAAGGTGTTGTGTTGGCTTAAATTATCTAGATAACTCTTTATCTGCTTTGGTCCATAACCTTTTTTACCTTCCTTGCGGTTGGGTAGTTGATAAAACTTTTCACTCCCATCAGAAAACATGAATGTGTTCCAAGCCACTGACCTTTCCCCATCCTTTTAGTTCTATTTTATTCCTTTTAGTTCCAGTTGTTCCCCCGGGTTAAGGGCTTCAGAAGTGTTTCAGAGCTGCATTCTACTTGGAGTCACCTTACAATTAAACCTCAGTGAGTTTCAGTGTCTGGTATCCACTTTGCACATTATTCTGAGTTTCAGAGTGTTGAAACCAAACTTTTAAAATATTATAGAAGGAAAGAGCCTAAAATAGTTTCAGAAAAAATCTTACTGATGTCTTAAATCTCCTGTCTTTTGCAATTCATCTTAAACCACATGACTATACAAAATAGCCTCCAGAAGGCTTGCCAACTTCTTTGCTTTCTCCATAGAAAGGAACCACGTTGAACATAAGTGAGTTAAAAATTCTAGTTAAGCCACAAGTAGAGCTAATCAGTACGTGTGCTAATAGGGTGAATATCATCTGTATCAATTAGCTTTTGCCATATAAAAAACCACTCCCAGGGCCGGAGGGTTAGCTCAGTGGTTCCGGCACCTGCCTCGTAAGCATAAGGACCTGAGTTCGATCCCCGGTTACCACATATAATGCTGGGCGTGGTGGCTCACGCCTGTAATCCCAGCACTCGGGAGGCAGAGACAGGAGGATTGCTGAGTTCGTGGTGGCTTGCCTGGGCACCATAGTGAGCTCAGGGCCAGCCT
>PVIC010018885.1:0-31139 GCA_004025085.1 Thryonomys swinderianus
CTCCATAGTTCACCTGTGAAATGGGCTCATGGCCCTCCTGTGTCTGGTCGTGTGGGGAGCATGGCCACAGCTTGGCCATGTGAGGGCGCTGGCCGAGGCGGGATTGCCTGGCACTCCCTCCTTCCTGTCCGTAGCAGAAGCGGGATGTGGTCACAGAAACCAAGGTCATCGAGTTGGTGATCGTCGCTGACCATTCAGAGGTGAGCCCGCTGCCCCTGCAGCCCTGCCCTGTGCTGCGCTGTGCCCCTCTCACGCAGCCTGCCCTGCTCGCAGGTGAGGAGGTTCCCCAACTTCCAGCGCCTGCTGAACCGCACCCTGGAGGTGGCCTACCTGCTGGACACGGTGAGTGTGGGGTGCCGGGCGCACGCAGCCCGGCCTCGGCCACCCTGGCTCAGCCTCGGCTCTTTCAGTTCTTCCAGCCGCTGAACGTGCGCGTGGCGCTAGTGGGCCTGGAGGCCTGGACGCAGCACGACCTGGTGCAGATAGGCCCGGACCCAGCTGGCACGCTGCAGAACTTCCTCCGCTGGCGCCGGGCAGATCTGCTGCCTCGACTGCCACATGACAGTGCCCAGCTGGTGACGTAAGGCCACAGGAACAGCTCTGCCCTGGCCACATCATACCCATTCGCTCTACCTCGGACCCTGAGGCCTGTCCCATGGCTTCGGGCCATGATCTTGACCTCTCTTCACAGTGACACTTCCTTCTCGGGGCCCATGGTGGGCATGACCATTCAGAACTCCATCTGCTCCCCGGACTTCTCAGGGGGTGTGAACATGGTGAGTCCTGTGCCTGTCTCCTCCCACCCCCAATTTGGTTCCAACCAAGTGTGAAGATGTTTATTTACTGTAATACCCCTGCAAAGTGGGCCAAGCGAAGAACTCTGGGTATGGAGGGCAGAGGGACATAATGCAGCCAGCTGGTCAGGGCCTGCGCTCCCCACCTGTGAGGGCCTCCCTAGCTGAGGGGAAAGGGGTGGGGTCCCCCAGGCCCAAAGAACAAAGGTGACCTCCAGGGGGCCACATCATGGGGGGCAGAGGTAGGCCTGGACCCTGCTCGCACTTTAGAAGCAATTAAGAAAGCAGAGAGTGCCCATCGGGTGCCCAAGAGCTCAGACGAAGAGGGAACTGAGCCTGGGGTGGGACCTGCAGCAGCCAGACCGGGGACACCCTCTTCCCGATGCAGGACCACTCCACCAGCATCCTGGGGGTTGCTTCCTCCATAGCCCATGAGTTGGGCCACAGCCTGGGCCTGAGCCACAATCCACCCGGGGCCAGCTGCCCCTGTCCGGGCCCGGCCCCCGCCAAGAGCTGCATCATGGAGGCCTCCACAGAGTGAGTGACCGCAGGACAAAGAGGAGGAAGCGGGGGGCCGGGAGGGTGCTCAGCCCGACCTTCCCTGCCGCCTCCCAGCTTCCTGCCAGGCCTGAACTTCAGCAACTGCAGCCGGCAGGCTTTGGAGAAGGCCCTCATGGAAGGGATGGGCGGCTGCCTCTTCGAGAGGCTGCCGGGCCTGCCCTCTGTGGACACCTCCTGCGGAAACATGTTTGTGGACCCCGATGAACAGTGTGACTGTGGCTTCTCAGATGTGAGCCCCTCACCTACAGCTCGCCCATGCGCTTCTGTGGGCTCCACGCCTGCCGAGAACCTCTCGGTCTGCAGGACCAGCACGTGGGTGGGGCGTCCAACCGCTGGCTTGAGGGTGGCATGAGCAGCCTCACCCAGGGTACCCCTGGGAGGAGCTGGGGGCTCTCAGGCCTGCCTGCTCTGACCTTATCCCCATGTCCTTGCTCACAGGACTGCACTGACCCCTGCTGCGACTATGACACTTGCCTGCTGAGGCCAGGGGCACAGTGTGCCTCTGATGGACCCTGTTGTGAAAACTGCCAGGTGGGCACAGACTCTACCGGCTGGTTGGCGCTCACTCTGGGGGCCAGGTGAAGTTGCTCAGTACCCACACTGTGCTCATCCATCTCCACAGCTGCGCCCAGCTGGCTGGCAGTGCCGCCCCACCAGAGGCAACTGTGACTTGCCCGAGTTCTGCCTAGGAAACAGTTCCCAGTGCCCCCCTGACACCAGCCTGGGAGACGGTGAGCCCTGCGCTGGCGGGCAGGCTGTGTGCATGCACGGGCGCTGTGCGTCCTACGCCCAGCAGTGCCAGTCACTCTGGGGACCTGAGGCCCAGCCCGCCGCACCACTTTGCCTCCACACAGCCAACACTCGGGGCAGTGCCTACGGGAGCTGTGGGCGTGGCCCCGATGGCAGCTATGTGCCCTGTGCCCCTAGGTGAGTGAGAAAGTAACTCAGTCTCTGGGTTTGTGGGCACTTCGGCCCTGTTCCTACCGGCCCTCCTTCGTACCCCCAGAGATGCCATTTGTGGACAGCTCCAGTGCCAGGGGGGAAGGGCGCAGCCTCTGCTGGGCTCAGTCCGAGACGTGCTCTGGGAGACGCTAGAAGCCAATGGGACAAGGATTAACTGCAGCTGGGTGCACCTGGACCTGGGCAGTGACGTGGCCCAGCCCCTCCTCGCTCTGCCCGGCACCGCCTGTGGCCCTGGCCTGGTGAGCAGCCCAGGTGGGCGAGACCGGGGCCGGGGGAGGAGGATCAGTGCCCGGCCTCACTGTCCACCACGTAGGAGACGTGGGCTCTGCGGGAAGTTGCGCTCTGGTCGCAGACCGGACCGAGCGTCCCGTCTCCCGCAGCCATGGTGTCCCAGGCCAGACAGGTCCTCTGAGAGGTGATCTTTGCCCCTCTCCCCGGACAGGTGTGCATCAGCCAGCGATGCCAGCCTGTGGATCTCCTGGGAGCGCAGGAGTGTCGACGCAAATGCCACGGCCATGGGGTGAGAGCTGGGAGCAGGCAGGGACCTTCAGGGAGGTGTGGAAAGGGCGTGGGATAGTCAGGCCTACGGTGCAGTCTGGGCGCTGGTCCTCCCCGCTGTGTGGCCTGGCAGGTCATTAACCTCCACAAGCTCAGCTTCCTCGCCCACCACATGGGCACAGTGGTTGTACCCACTGCCAATGGTCTCCTAGCCCAGCATCCGCAGACAGCTGCGCCCGAATCCATGTTAGTTTGACCGGATCTTTTCCGACATGGAGAGGGACCCCCCCCCTTTCCTGTCCGGCTTTCCACCCCCCCCCCAGCATACAGTCTTGGAAACCCGAGGCCTCGGCTGGAGACAGGGCTACAGCCCCAGAGCGGGTCCTCCACCCCCACCTGTCCTCTAGGTGTGCGACAGCAACCAGCACTGCCACTGTGAGGAGGGCTGGGCTCCCCCGGACTGCCTCACCCCACTCCGAGGTAGGGGCCAGGGGCCAGGAGGGCACGTGGCCCCTCTCCACCCTCTTGCTCCCTCTGCCTGACCCCTTCCTTCACTCTGTGCTCCTGACTCTGTGACCCTCCTCTGTCTCCGTCCTCCTTGGCCCGGCCACCTTCAAACCTGATGTCACCGCAGCAGCCAGCTCGCTGACCACAGGCCTGCTCCTCAGCCTCCTCTTGGTGCTGGTACTGATGCTACTCGGTGTCAGCTACTGGTACCGTGCCCGCCTGCACCAGCGATTCTGCCAGCTCAAAGGGTCCAGCTGCCAGTATAGGTATGAGTGCCACTTCCTTGCTTCCTTTTCCTTCAGCCGGGCTTGGACCCCACCTGGCTTTCCTACAGCTGCCAGGAGGAACCCTAGCGTGCTGGGCCCTCTCCCTCGCATGGATGCCACGCCATGCGCAGTGGGTCGCCTCCCTCAGGATGTCCCTGCCTGATTGGCCTAAAGCATACAGAGCTGCCTCCCAAGGACTGAGTGCCCTGCAGGCCTGAGGCTGGGCTCTTGCCCTCTTTGCCTTTCCTGATGCTCAGGGCAGCCCAGTCTGGTGCCCTGGAACGGCCGGGACCCCCACAAAGGACTCAGCTGATGCCAGGCACTCAGGTGAGTCTTGGATGCCAGAGGGAAGGGCTTGTCTGGTGTCCATCGTGGGCCCTGAAGGAAGGTGGGCATTGAAGGTTCTAGACTCAGAGAAAGGCTGCTCACCCGCCCTGGCCTGCAGGCAGAGGCACAGGCTGCAGCCTGGAGGGTCACCCTGGGGTGTCGCTGCTGAGCTGTCAGCTACCCAGCTGGCAGTAGGAGAGGGGAGCCTGCCCACGCCCTTCTCTGTACCCGGCGGAGAGGACAGGGGCCAAGGCCTTCGGTGTGTCAGGACTTGACAAGGCCAGGTCAGCTCGCAGAAGGGCTGGTGAGCGCCCCCAAGTGTGCGGGGGCAGCCTGCATGCCCGCCTCACTTACCAGTCCGCATGGCAAGCAGCTGGTTAACACACCCCTGCCCTCACTGCCCCAGGCTTTGCCCACCCCTGCCTGGCACCACTGACCCCCCACGCCCACATCTGTCTCTGCTCCTCCCACCTTCTGTGCTGTCTGCTGTCTGCTCCTGTCACCCATCAGGCTCTCAGCTTCCTGGCCCCCCCCTCCAGGCCGCTGCCGCCTGACCCTGTGCCCAAGAGACTCCAGGTAAATCTGGCCCGGGCCCCGCCCTGGCCTAAAACGGGGGAGGCGTGGCCCCCGCTTGCATTCTCCTCCCTGCACCCTGCCGGTGGCGATCGTCACTGGGTGACCCAGGGTGCCCTCAGCCGTCCGCGGGCCCCAGCAGCCGCAAAGCGAGAGCCTCCTGCTTGGTCTCTGCCACCACCTGGTGGTCAGCGTCGGGACCGCAGCGGGGCCTCCGGATCTAACTGTGCCTTCCCCTGGAGACCCCACCCCGCACGAACCTTGGCGCCCCGAGCACGCCCCACCCTTTCCTGGCGCCTGGCTGGCTCTGCATGGGACCCCTGCCCACCAGGGCCCTGGGCGTGTGCTCACCGTCACTGGCCCTCTCTCTGTCCAGGCTGCGCTGGCTGACCGACCCCACCCCCCCACCCGCCCTCTGCCCGCTGACCCGCTGGGGAGGCGCCCGAAGGTAACGCTGGGGGAGAGAAGGGCACAGCCTCTCCCCCACGCGGCCGCGGTGCTGCTGGCCACGGCGAGGCGCCCCCTCCATGCCCAACAGCACGTGTCCTGGTGGCGCTGTTAATGGTGCGCAGGTTCGCTGGAGCTGGGCTGCGCGCTGGGCCTCTGGGCACATCGCGTCGGGGAGGCATTACATTCCCCAAGCTGGCTCCCTTCTCCCCTCAGCCTCCGGGGCCTGCCAAGCCCCCACCCCCACGGAAGCCACTCCCTGTAGCCCCCCAGGGCCGGCGGGCCTCGGGGGACCGGCCTGGCTCTGGCACCGGGATCGCGCCTGTAGCGGTGCCCTCCAGGTAGGTGAGGAGGGTGCTGGGTGCGGCGGGTCGTGGGCGAGGGGCCCAGAGAAGGGCCACAAGCTTTTCCTCCGCCTCCCTTCTCCAGGCCGGCGCCTCCGCCCCCTGCGGCCGCCTCCCTCTACCTCTGACCCCTACGGAGGCTCCACCCTGCAGCTCGGACTTCGGACTTGAGCCGATTCCCCTCTGGAGCCCTTCGGGATGACGGGAAGGAGCCGGGCCTGGACGCCGTCGGGCTGTCAAGCGACCCGGGGAGAGAGGCCGGGACTGGACGGGGCCGGGGAAGCTGCAATAAACGAGATCTGGAGAGCTCGCGGGTCGCCTGGGTTTTTGCCGCAGGACGCCGGGTCGCCCCGTGGCTCCGGGTCCGCCGCCAGGGGGCGCTGCCTGCGCAGGCAGGCGGGCAGCACGCGGGAGCCCGCCGGAGTGGTCGGATGTTTGGGGCTGGTTTTCGTCCCGTCAGGTTGGCTCGCAGCATAGCCCTGTGCCACCGGGAACTGCCCGCGCGTTGCCACCCCTCTGCACGTCTTGCCCCCGACGCTGGCCGGCACCCTGGGCGGCTATCGGCCAGGCAGCCAAGCTGTCAGACTCGCTTCCCCGCCCTCCAGCCGGGGGCTGGGAAGAGCGGATCCGATTGGTGTCCCGGAGCCCGGGTGGAGCGGGGCGAGGCCCTCCAGAGCGATCCCAAGCTCGCGCACCTGCCTCCTCGCCCTCCCGCCCCCACCCCGGGCGCAGAACAAAGGTGCTTTGTACCGGCCACAGCCGCCTCGTCACTCGGTCGGTCGTTGGGGCCGGGCCGCGCGGGCCCCCTCCCAGATCCAAGGAGCGGGGTGGCAAGGGCTGGGCGCCGGAGTGGCCGAGAGATGCTTTCTTCTTCCCTCGAACTATTCCTTATATGTGCGAAGCGATAATGTGGAGCCTAGCCCAAGCGTCAGTTCCCCGTTTTAGTCTCCCTAACTTTGAGAGGGAGTCTTGAACTCGGGCTCTAGCGATCCTCCGGCTTCAGCCTCCCAGGGTAGTGAAGACTACAGGTTCAGGCCACCGTGCGCCCCCCTTTTAATACGTCTTTCTACCTTCTATTAACGTGGACTCCAAAGAGAAGACGAGACCGACTCCCTTAGACGCGCAAAGGAGCATCCCCCTGCCCCGCCCCTAGCAGTGCTAACCTGAGCGGGCGGCGGCGCCCCAAGGGTTAAAGAGTTGGCGAGGAGAGGCGGGGATCCATTCTCATTGGTGGAAAGTTACCGGGGGCGTGACCGGGAGTGTCCGCGCCCCACCCCTTTCCACAACCCCCCTCCACTTTGTACCTTTCTCGCCTCCGCCGCGAAGCGGGCCGGGCCCCGCCAGGCCAGAGCGGACCGGACCCCGGGGGCGATGCGGCTGCTGCCCCTGCTGCGCACTGTGCTCTGGGCCGCGCTCCTCGGGTCCCCTCTGCGGGGGGGCTCCAGCCTCCGCCACCCGATCTACTGGAACTCCAGTAACCCCAGGTAGCCGGGCCGAACCCGGAGAGCGCCGAGCCGGGCCCGCGCGTTCCAGGCTGTGCGCGCGCCCGCCACTCGCTCTCTGCGCGGCTCCGCCTGAGCCCGGCTGCGCGCCGGGCTCCTTTGTTTGAGCCGGCGGGGGAGGGGGAGGAGACGGAGGAGGAGGGGCGGACCCGCCCCCGCCCTGGTCCCCCCGCCGCTGGCGCGCGTTCGCACGTGTTGGGGGGCGGGCAGGGACCCAGACCCGAGGGTGGTCGGTGGAACGGGGATGCCTGCAGGCACTCCGGGCCCCACCCCCTCGCCCCTTTTTGGGGACCCCCGGCTTCGCGCGTCTAGGAAGGGGCTTCGCGCTGCAGAAGAGCATGGGCTACCGTCCGGCTCGCCTTTCTGGGCGCTCGCTGTCCTGATGCCATTCGTATCTCCTCTTCCATCTTGGGCTTTATCGCCCTTCTATTTGGGTCCCGGCCCAGCCCTAACCTTGGGAGCTGAATCACTTCTGGGCAAGTCACTTGACCTCCTTAACCTCAGTTATGTCATCTGCAAAATGGGCTAATAATACCTAGCACCCTAGGAAGTCGGGCAGGCCAGCCGAGGTTCTGTGTGTGAAGAGATGCAAGTCTTTCAGATAGCGAGAATTTTTTCCTGAGCTGCCTGCCTTTGAACCTTGGTATTTTTGCCGTTTCCGTCCTCCTCCCCAGTTCTCCCTGCCTCTGTGCCTTCCCATCTGTTTGCCTTTCTGATTTCCACTTCAGTCTGTGACTCTGCTCATTTTCCTTCGTAACACTTAATAAGCGCTGTGTGCTGGGCCCAGTGAGCAGCCTGGGCCCTGCGGCTGAGAGGCCAGACCCGGAGGGGCGGAGTCAGGCTCAGAGCGATAAGAGCTCTTGTGCTCGGACTCTGCATTCCTCTGCCTGCTCCGGACCAGGGCCTGGGTCGCCCCGGGACCTGGGAACCTGGCCCCGCACCGCGCGTATTACTGTCTCCGCTCGCCAGGGCCTGGGGCCGGGTGGCGGCTAGGAGGGCTGGCCTGAGCCCTGGCATCTTCCTCTCCAGTGGGGACTCCTGAGGCAGTGAACTGAGGACCGCCTACCGAGGGGCACCCGGGGCCTAGCTCAGGGGCCCCAGGCTTCACGCGTGTGGGGCAGGGAGGGCAGCACGGTGCTGCGGTGGCCCCGGCCCACTCCCTCCCACCCACACGGGCAGCACCCGGAGGTGAGGAAGGGGGTCCTGAGAAGGCCGGAGTGTGTGGACAGGGCTCCCCTCCAGCCTGGCACTTCCTTACTCTGGCAAGAGAGGGAGAAAGCACGTGGTACCCATCGTGAATGTTCTGCCCTTGGCATTCCCTGTGCCATGATCAGGTCGCCGTCTGGTCCCCGGAGTCCTACCCCTTCTCTGCCCTGCCGCACGACCGTTCCCTGCTCCTCTGTCCTTTGTCTCCAGGCATCCCTCCACCTAACAGTTACAGGGCACAGTGCTGTGCCAGGCCGGGGTGGCCATCAGGGTGGTTCTGGCTTCTCCCTACCCGCAAGCCACGTTGTGGCTCGGTGACTTGCCCATCAAGCCGCCTGCTGGGACTCTGTCTCTCAGGGACTGCCGGTCTGGACCAGAGCTGCCCCATTCCCACGGCAGGAGCTCTGCAGACATGTGTCCGCCCCCCGGTCCCCGGGGGCTGGGCCGTCAGCCCCTAAGCTGTGCCACCTGTGCCTGCAGGCTGCTTCGTGGAGACGCTGCGGTGGAGCTGGGCCTCAACGATTACCTGGACATCTTCTGCCCGCACTATGAGAGCCCGGGGCCCCCCGAGGGCCCCGAGACCTTTGCTTTGTACATGGTGGACTGGGCAGGCTACGAGGCCTGCCAGGCAGAGGGCGCCAACGCCTTCCAGCGCTGGAAGTGCTCCATGCCCTTCGCTCCCTTTGGCCCGGTTCGATTCTCAGAGAAGATTCAGCGCTTCACACCGTTCTCTCTGGGCTTCGAGTTCCTGCCCGGAGAGACTTACTACTACGTCTGTGAGTGACGGAGACACTGCGCGCCCGGGGGCCAGGGGAAGGAGGGAGCGGTGGGCAGGCAGGGCCTGGCCACTAGGGAGGACGGGGCGGCCGGGGCCCGCATGTAGCCCTGCGACCATGGCCCCCAGGCGCGGGGCGTCGTCCAGACTGGGGCTACCAGGGGCGGCTCCTGAGCCGACGCCTTCCCGATCTCCGCAGCGGTGCCGACCCCGGAGAGCTCCGGACGGTGCTTGAGGCTCCAGGTGTCTGTGTGCTGCAAAGAGAGCGGTAAGTAGGGGTCGGCTGGCGGGGGCGCCCCCCGGGCCGAGGCCCCAGCGGCGGGAGGTCCGTGGCGCTGGGCTCCCAGGTGTCCGAGCTTCGAGCCGTGCTTCTCCCCCCACTGAGCCTGCGGGGCTTCCGCAGCACCCCAGGTTGATCTGGCCCAGAGAGGGCTCTGTGGGGCCGGGTCCTCCGAGACCACCTCGGGACTGCTCGTCTGCAGCGGGAAACCGGAGAGTGAGACTAGGGTTCTCTGCTGGGGACAGACTGGGCAGCTGAGGCCGAAGAAGGATGTAGCGGTCACGGGAAGGCAGTGGCCTGTGGGGAGACGTTGCAGAAAGGGGCCTCCGGGGCCCCGGGAATGGGAAGGGTGGGAGGCCCCCGAGGAGCGGGCCCTCCAGCAGTGCTCACCCCCACAGGGTCCGAGTCAGCCCATCCTGTCGGGAGCCCCGGAGAGAGCGGCACATCCGGGTGGCAAGGGGGGCATGCGCCCAGCCCCCTCTGTCTCTTGCTGCTGCTGCTGCTCCCCATCCTGCGTCTCCTGCGGGTCCTGTGACCAAGGCGGACCCTCCTGCGCCCTGAAGGGCCAGAGCCAGGCAGGCCGGGTGGAGCCCTGACAGGAGTCCTGGGGCTGAGGCGACCCGCAGGCGCCTGCCTCCATCGAGGGCTGAACAGGCGTCCGGAGGGGCTGCCGGTGTCCGGGGCACCCAAGCAGACGCAGGACTGATGGCTTGTCAGCTGCTGAGACGTCTCGTGGATGCCCCAGGAAGATGAGGTTGGGGGGCACGAGACCAGGACCTCGGCTGGAGACATGGGGTTCGGTGGACTGCTGGCTTGGGGCACAGGGCGGTCCTGCTGCCTTGGCCAAGGGCCCCTTCCCTGGGACTGGCAAGATGCCCCCAGGGAGTCGCTCTCTTGTCTTCTGTGAAGACGGACTTGCCATGAGATTGAATTTCACACCAGTTTGTATTTTTATATGAGTCTGGACCAAACCTTCAATAAACCACTCCTCTGTTGCCTTCCCTAGCTCGCTGGCTGCCCTGTCTCCTTCCCCAAGACGCCAGGGCTCCCGGTAGCCTGTCCTCCCAGCTTGGCTTGGCCTGACCTCCATGCCAGCTGTGCCCAGGCCATCCATGCCAGGCTTGGTGGGCACCCCTCTGAGCAGCGCAGAGTGGGTGCCAGGAGCAGCTGTGGAGCTTGGCACCCTCTCCAACCTTCCCAGCTTCCTGAGCTGAGGAGGGCAGATGTTCCTGACAGCCCACCCGCCTGGGGCCCTGCCCAAGGCCTGGCAGCACCTAGCAGGGTGCTGAGGCACAAGGAAGAGGTAGCAGAAGACGCCACCTGGGTTTCCGAACACGGGCCCCCTCCCGGGGTCACTGGGCGACGCCTGGCCTAGAACTAGAAGGTGGGGTCGGATCAAAGTCTCCTTCCGCCGCGGCCTCTTTGTTCTCGGCTTTTATAAGGAGGAGGGTGGGGCTGAGGGGAGCCCTCACCTCGCCAGACTCTGCCTCTTCCCCTCCGCCCGGCCGGGTCCCTCTTTCTGCACAGTGTCCTGGGTGGAGCCGGGGAAGTGGCGTCCCTTCCCCGCAGCTGTGCCCTACCCACCCGGTGCCCCACAGCCGCTGCTGGCGAGGTGCCGCCGCCTGGCGCGCAGCCAGCGATCGATAGGTGGATGTCGTGCTGATTAGCTCGGCCTGCCTGCGGCGGCGGAGGCGTGTGAACCCCGGAGGGCGGGGTGGAGACGCGGAGCACGGAGAGGGCCTCCCCCACCCCCACCCGTCGTCCGGAGCACGGCCCTCCTCCAGAGGCCCCTCTTCGGCGGCCACCGGCTGATTGATTCCACTGGGCCAAGCGGACTCGAATCCCTCCCTACGAGGCCGCTTGGAGGAAATGCCTCGTCTTGAGGCGCGCGTGCGTGTGTGCGTGCGTGCGTGTGTGTGTGTGTGTGTGTGTGTGTTAGAGCCCTCACACCAGACCTAGCCCTTCAAGAGACCAGGGGCTAGGCGCGCAGCCGGGTGATCTACAGGCTGGGTGGCCGGTGCAGGGTTCAGATCCCTTCGAAGCATCCCGAGGTGTCCGTGTGTTACCATGGAAACCAACCCCACCGCACCCGCCTCTCAGCCGAGAAACCGTGGGCTAGCAGGCCTGGAGGCGGCCAGCAGGCTCTGACTCGGGCTCGGAGGGTCTTGCGCCGGCCCCGTGCCCACACCCCGTGCGGGGGAGCCCCTGCAGCCAGCTCCCGGCGGGGGTTCCCAGGCCCAGCTCCTCTGCCCGGCCTTGGCCCCGGGTCTGCTCCCGGGCTCAGACCGGCTGAGTGCGGCTGGGCGGCTCGGGCACTGAGCCCTACCCACCAGAGGTCCCCGAGGCGTGTTCCAGGGCGCGGTTCCAGGAGGATAGCAGGCCTGCAAGTTTTGGGGCGTCACCGAACTCCCTAAACTCGGCGGCAGCGGCGCTGGGCGGCAAGGGTGGGGCCCTCCTTTGCTGGGCCTGTCCCTGTCTCTCCCAGAAACAGGCCAAGATTCCACCATCTACCTCGCCCCACCTGCCTGGCCTGAGCCCAGTGTCAGACTCTGTCAGACAATGTCATCCTCCACCCTCGGCGGCCGATTTTCCTGAGGCTGGACCTGGGATTTTTATCTTTTTCTGTGACTCTGTCCTTTGTTCCTTCTTCACTCCCATGGAGCTCTTCCTTCATCCGTTCAGTGCACTGATGGTTCCGCCAGCGCCTCCTTTCAGTCAGCCCCAGTAGCTGGGGTGGTCGGGGATCCCCAGCGCTGATGCAGTTGGAAAGGGTGCACTGTGGCTTCCAAAGGGCCAATACGATCCCAGGACCCGGGGCCTGAGCTCATCAGCGGTGGCGGCCGATGGCTCAGGCCTGGAAATAGAGAGGGGCCCCCTAGCAACTGATGGAGTCCAGAGCACCAGAGTGGTGGCCACCAGAACCTCCGTGGTGGCTCAAGTGGGTATTAGGATGGGGTGAGAAAGCTGGGTGGAGCTCAGCCTCCCAGTTCCTGCAGCCTCAGCTCAGCCAAACCCTTATGTTTTTAAAGATGTTATCTTACTCAAAATAATGGTCAGTGCCCCCAACATGGAAAGGGGAGTATTGCCGGGCATGGTGACTCATGCCTGTCATCCCAGCACTCAGGAGGCAGAGGCAGGAGGACTGCTGAGTTCGAGGCTCGCCTGGGCTACATAGTGAGCTCAGGGCCAGCCTGAGCTGCAAAATGAGACCCTGTCTCCAAAAAAGGCGGGGGGGGCGGTATTGGCAAGAGTTGCTGTCACTGGGAAGGTCAGTTCTGAAGTCCCATGTTCGTCCGCATCCCCATTGCATTGGCATTCTCTTCACTTAAGGTCAAGTTGGAGACTTCACATCCCCAGCCCTGCTGCCTGTCTGTAACTGGACTCTATCCCCTCGTGACCTCCAGGCTGGCCCTCAGCTGTCTGACTCCAGCCTCAACCAGCCTCCCATCCTCCAGGGGCGGGAGGGAACCTAGTCGAAGGCGGAAGGATGAGGAGTCTGCCTCTCCCTCTGGGTGCTGGTGACAGATGGGGAGTGCTGGTCTGTACTGAGTTGGCAAGGCAAGTGGAAGGGGGCGGTGGCCGGCTGAGCTGAGGGTCTCCAGGGCCAAATTACCCACATGCCCCTGGCACTAGGGATGCCCGGTCCCAGCAAGAGGCAGGCCTGCCCACCTGTCTGGTGCCCTGCAGCTTCCTTCCTCCAATTAAACTCTAATGAGGTGTCATTAACCCTTACCTCGCCTCTGGCCCTCAGGTGGAGTCAGGATCTTGGGCTCACACTGAGGAAGGGGGAGAAGAGGGCCCTTGAAGAACTGGCGCTGAGGTCAGAGCCTCACAGACGAGGAGGCCAGGCTGCGGGCTTTGCTGGACAGACTAGTTCGCTCTGCAGGCTCCTGGGGTTGCTGAGTGGATGCCCACCGTCCATATGCATTTATGCCTTTGCTCATCGATTGGCAATTATTTATTAAGCATCTCACCTACTCCCACTAAGGAAACAGCAGGCCGCACGCTGGAGGCTGGGGATAGGCACTTGCACAAGACCAGGTCCCTTCCCTTGAGGAATCTTCAGAGACAGACTGGATAGTGAGTAATTGTAATGCCGGGTGCAAATGCTAATATCGAGTTACATACAAAATGCTATGGGGGGGCCGGAGAATTAGCTCAGTGGTTCCGGCACCTGCCTCGCAAGCGTAAGGACCTGAGTTCGATCCCCGGTTACCACATATAATGCTGGGCGTGGTGGCTCACACCTGTCATCCCAGCACTCTCGGGAGGCAGAGACGGGAGGATTGCTGAGTTCGCGGCGGCTTGCCTGGGCACCATAGTGAGCACAGGGCCAGCCTGAACTACAAAGCGAGACCCTGTCTCCAAAAAGCAAAAAAAAAAAAAAAAAATGCTATGGGGACACAGGGAAAAAGGGCCGTCGGAGAAGGCTTTGATTTGAAGGGCGAAGTTTATGACAGGGAGGAGGTGAGTCCTCCCTGTTTGGGTGTTTGGACAGTGCCAGTCCTTGTTTAAAAATGTGTTAGGACTGTTAGTGTCTGCCCTTGCCCGTCCATGTGTTTTGTGTGCGTGTGAGAGAGAGAGAGAGAGATGCTGTCTGGAATCCCTTCCCCTGAACACACATTGTGGTTTATTACAGATCAATGCTGCTGTGAAGCTCTTGAGGAGATTGGCCTGGACCTGCCCGGCCCAGGGGAGGGGAGGCGGAAAGTGATGGCGGCTCCCAGGAAGGGGTGGGCAGGCATCTTTGAAGCTATGGGCCCAAGCCCCCAGCTCCTGGGTGGCAGCAGCTGGTCAAAAGAGGCAAAGGAGTAGGCCGTAGGCATGGTAGGGTGTGCCAGGCAGCCGGCCCCCTGTTCCTGACCCCCAAAGGGGACATGACACCCCACCAAAATCCCAGCCCCTCCTCCCAGCCCTCTGTTGTCTGCGGAGGAGCAGGCCGGCTCAGACCTGTTTCCTGGCTCTCTCCCGTGGAGCCTCCTTTCCAGGGGACACCAGGGCTGAGGAATGCTAGGACCCCACTGGGAGGCAGCAGATACTCTGCCTGGTCTCTGAGCTTCACTCCGACCTAGACTCTCCACCCACACGGGGACACCCCTTTCCTGGACTTTGCCCAGGCGTGGCTGTCTTTGCAAGCAAAGCCCTTATCCCTGAACAGAATCAGGGCCGAGGCTCCGGCAGTGAAGATGTGCAAAGCGCTGAGCACCTCCGCTCCACCCCCGTCTACACGGCTGAGTCTCTGTGAGTGTCCGCTTCTAGGGAGAGCTTTAGGAGTTTAAGGAAGGGCTCTAGGGTTTGAGGAAGTCTCAAAGAAGGGGTCTTGTTTTTGATTGGTTCTTTTTGTTTTTTGGTTTTTTTCGGAGACAGGGTCTCACTTTATAGTTCAGGCTGGCCCTGAGCTCACTATGTAACCCAGGATACCATCGAACTCACAGCAACCCTCCTGCCTCTGCCTCAGAGGGTTGGGATGACAGGCATGAGCCACCACGCCCAGCATTGTGGTATGTGGTACTGATTGCTGTTGGGTGTGAGTCACCACACCCGGCGTTGTGGTGTGTGGTTACGGTGATCGGAATTTGGGACCTTGCACTTGCAAACCAGATGCCGGAACCACTGAGCTAAATCCTCAGCCCTGTTTGTTTTTGTTTTTTCTGGGGTTTTGTTTGTTTGTTTGTTTTTGAGACAGGTCTCGCTTTGTAGTTCAGGCTGTGCTTGTTTTTGAGACAGGTCTTGCTTTGTAGTTCAGGCTGGCCCTGAGCTCACTATGTAGCCCAGGCCAGCCTCAAACTCAGCAATCCTCCTGCCTCTGCCTCCCGAGTGCTGGGATGACAGGCGTGAGCCACCACGCCCGGCACTGTGGTATGTGGCATTGATTGCTGGCGGGCATGATTCACCATACCCAGCATTGTATGTGGTTACCGGGATCAAGCTCAGGACCTTAGGCTTGCAAGGCAGGCGCCGGAACCACTGAGCTAAATCTCCGGCCCCTTGTCTTTGTTTTTTGAAACAGCCTCCCTATGTAGTTCAGGCTCAACGTGCGCTCACTATATAGCCCAGGCCATCCTTGAACTCATAGCAATCCTGCCTCTGCCTCCCGAGGCTGGGGTTACAGGAGTGAGCCACCATGCCCAGCCAAGATTTTTTTTAGAGGTTATTTGCCCTTCCCCCTCCGTCCACCTAATCTTTCTCTGGCCATAGTGTTGGGAGGCTTGGCAGTGAGGAAGAGCATTGCAGAAGGGAGTCTGTGGCCAGTTACGTGTCCAGCGCTCCAGAGGTCGCCCTTGATGATGATGATGATGATGATGATGATGATGATGATGAAGAAGAAGCTGTCATTGATCAGGCAACTCTTCAGCCTAAAGCACGGTCCTGAGTGGTCCCCAGACTCTGCGGATTTTTGCCCTATCCCTGGGGCTGGAACCCAGGCTCCACAAATGCTAGACAAGCGCTGTAGCCCTGAGTACGTCTTCAGACACTGCGGAACTCGGTCCTCACGACAGTCCGCTCCTCTAGCAGATGGGGTGTGTGTCTCACCATCCGCGCCAGGGAGTGACCCGCAGAAGTGCCGCTCGACCCCAAGCCTGTGCCCCAAAGCTCTGTGACCTCCCTCCCAGCTCTTTTCCAAGCAGGGCTGGAGGACTCCCACAGCCCTTGGCCCGAGCCCAGTCTGCGCCAGGCTTCTCGCTTGCCAGGTCCGGAGAGGGATCAGGGCCCAACTAGAATCCCAGTGGTCACACCCTGACTCTGCCTGCCAAGCCCTCGTCAGCACATGTGTGGTGCCACAGCAGCCGGGGAAGTGGGGACACACACACTGCCCTCTCTCTCGGCACCCAGGTTCCCATTCAGGAGGGCACCAGCGTCCTGCCTAAACCAGGCACACACGGGCCCTGTACGAGGTGCGGAGTCTGTGAATATTTCATGTCTGGAGCTGGCAGTTGCCTCTCCTGCTCCCACGGGGTTGGCCCTCCCTCTCACAGAGTCCTTGTTTGTTTGTTTAATGAATTATTAATCCAGGCCCCCCTCACCTCCCTTCCCCTCCCCCCTCTCGCATGATTTATTGAGTGCGGTTCGCTTGGGGGTTGTCACTGCTGTCCCGGAGCCGCCCTGGGCCCCTCAGCCTGAGAGCGAGGGCTCCCTCTGCACCGGGCCCCAGGGAGCCTGAGCCCAGCACGCCCAGCCTGCGGGCAGCCCACGTCCAGTCCTGCGAGACCGGAGACCGGGAGCGGGAGCGGAGGGAGTGAAGGCAGGCCTGCAGGTGAGGGAGGAGAAGGGGGCCTCCCCGGAGAGCAGATGACCGGACGGTGGGCCTGGCCTGAGAGCAGCTCAGACAGGCTCGACACCCAGGGTCGTGGAAGGGAAGCCAGCGCAGTGCCACGGGCCGTACCCGGGTGGTGTTGCTTTCCCTCCAGAGCTAGGGATCACACTCAGGACCTTGCGCTTGCCAGGCAGGCGTGTGCCACTGACTGCATCCGGGCCCCTTCTTTTTTTAATGTAAAAAGAGAACTGAAGAAAAATATGAGTGCTTTCTCTGTAGTAGGGGTAAGTATCGCTCCATGAAACTCACTTTCAGACACATACTACATTCAATGACTGTTTCCACGCGTGAGCACACACAGGCCCAAGGGCTGGATCACGGTGAAAACCTACTATCCTGCTGTGGGTCAGTCCTGACGGATCTGAGCCTCCAGTGCAAGCAGAGTCCTAGGTTCTTCTCGGACCCAAAGGCGGCAGAGGGAGGCTGGACCTCCAGATGGGTCTCAGCCCACAGCTCACAGACCTAGTCTGCACGGAAGCCTGGGCCTCCCCGGGACAGGCCTGCAGACAGGCGTGGGCAGTGAATGCCTGTAGACAAAGCCTCCGTGTTCAGTTGTGCAGGTTGTACACAGCACAAAGGATCCACACAGGGGCAACAGGAGGCTGACGTCAGCCCAAACTCCTCACGAAGATGGGGAGACACAGGACACCCTAGGGACCGAGGCACACCGAGGGCTGGACAAGCCACACAAAGGCCCGGCTCTCTGACGCAGCCTAGGCAGATGGTACCTGCCAGATCTCCGCAGACAGGCCTGGGCCCAGCTGACAGAGCAGCTCACAGCCTAGCAGGAGAGCTCCGAGTTCGAGGAGAGGTGCATCTGGGCACTGCAGAGAGGGGGCCGGGTTGCTCAGCAGGGCCCAGGGCCTGGGAGGAAAGTTTCCCAGCTGATACTGAGGTCCCGGAGCAGCCCTTCGGCCCTCACACAGTATGGACATACCCAGCTCCTCTGCCAGCTGTGGGCCTTAAAGAGGCAATTTTGGGGAGCAGGGCTTGTGGGTAGGAGGGACGGATCTGGGATTAGCGGCCCCCAGAGTAGGGAGGTGAGCCCCATTTGGGAGAGCCAGTCTCTGGGGAGGAGGAGTCTGGGGCAAAGGGAGCTGTTTGCAAAGTCCCCTCTTCTGTCCCAAAGGGCCTAATTTATATTCTGGCTCCTGAAAAGAGAGGAGGGATGTGCTGGGGTGGAGAGGGCCCCAGAGGGCACAGAGCCTGGCCTTGCCTGGCAGCAGCTAGGCACAAAGCCTGTTCTGAATGTGCCCAGCACCTGAGGCTGATGTGTGGCCAGGACCCTGTCCAGTTACACAGATAGGGCTGTCACGTGTCCTCGATAGGGCGGCAGAACAGCAAATAGTGTTGTGCCTGTGTTGGGGGCACAGGTGGTTGGTGTGGTGCTGAGATCCAGTCAGGCCCATTTCTGCCCGCCTACTCTCTGTGTGCACCTCTCCAGAGAACAGAGAAGCAGTGCCTACCAGGTTCTGGGCTCTGAATCCTTTCTGAACTCCCACCTCCTAGTTAAAAGAAATGTGAACGGTGTGTCAGAGGGGGCATGTGGGCTGGCACCATGAGTCATCGTGTGTGCGTGTGCGCGCGTGCGTGTCTGACTTCTGGCTCTCTGTGGTCTGTGGCCTTTGTTTCTACTGCGACCTGGGTGTCTGGAAGCAACTTTACCTGTGTGTTTGGGACTGTGTGACAAGTGCCCCATCTGTATTCTCTGCCTCTGGGTGTCTGTGCCCTTTTCCTGAGTGTGTGTGGGCCACCTGACCACACCCAAAGGACAATGAGTGGCACAGCTGGAACGCAGGGTGCCCGCCTTGTGCCTCTGGTCAGCATCTGTGGGAACAGGAGTCACCCCACAGAGAATGCCCGGAAGCACCAGTTGTGGCACCGGGAGGGGCTGCCAGAGGGTTGAGGAGGCCCTCGTAGCTGGGCAGCCTCTGCTCCAGCCTGCTCCTGGATGGCACTCCTGCCCGGGGCCCTGGACAGCCAATGCCCTTCCTGTGCCCCACAGCAAGTCTTAGGAGACCGAGAGCCTCCACTCCACCACTAAGGAAATCAGGCCTCAAGCCTCTGCTGGGGGCTCCAGGCCCTCAGAGCCAGCTGAGGCCCTTTGCCTCAGCCTGTGCCCACCTGAATTCCTCAGGCACGTGGGAGAAAGGGCCAGCGTGTCCAGCAGGGGAGCGCCCACCCTCCTCCCTCTCTGCCCCAGAAATGAATGGGCCTAACTGCAGTCTCGGCGGCCCTTCTCCCGGGACCTCCTGCCTTGGAGCAATAGGCCCAGGACCAGCTGTAGCAAATCACCTAGGAGCGAGGGGCCGCACAGCCCCTACTTTCCTCGCTGTGCACTCCCCGCGCCAGTGGGGCGTGGCCTGGCGGGAGCGCGCTAGGGGCGGGGCTTCGGGGCGCGCCCCGGAGGGCGGACAGCCGGGTTGTGGGCGTGGCCTGAGGCTGGGGGCCGGCGGCGGCGGCGGCGGCGGCGGGGAGCTGGGAAGCGGAGAAGCCGGGAGCGCGGGGCTCAGTCGGGGGGCGGCGGCGGCGGCGGCGGCGGCTCCGGGGATGGCGGCGGCTCCGCTGCTGCTGCTCCTGCTGCTCGTGCCCGTGCCGCTGCTGCCGCTGCTGGCCCAGGGGCCCGGGGGGGCGCTGGGGAACCGGCATGCGGTGTACTGGAACAGCTCCAACCAGCAGTGAGTCGGGGCCGGGGGGGTCGCGCGCGTCCCGTGTTCGTGAGGGGGGAGCTGGACCCGGGAAGTCCTGGGGGAGCGGAGCTGGAGGCTTGGAGGCGGGGGCACGCACTGTGGGCGTCTGGGAAACTCGGGGGTGTCTGAGCGAGGCTGTTGGGGTGCAGTAAGGAGCGCTCGGGCCAGGCAGAGGAGGCCCTGGGGCCCCCTTTCGGTCTTGGCTTCTCCACCCCCGCCGCTGGAACAGCGCGCCCCAGTCCCATCGACCTCCCCCCTTTTCAGTGCCTCTGGCGGGGCTGGGGTCTACACCAGTGTCTTGGGGATGGGTCGCCGCATAAGGGGTCCAGGGATGACCTGTTTTCGGTTATGAGGGTTTTCAGGGGTTCTACCCTGTATTCTTGCTTCTAAAAGTGGGGTACAGAGCTAAGGCCCAGAGTCGGAACGAGCGCCTCCCCGGAACGGGGGGGGGACGAACTGCCCAGCGGTGTGGGGAAATCCGATTGCGGTGCGCTAGGGCCGGTTCCCCGACTTAAAGCCCCCACCCCCCGGGTGCTGCTGGGCTAGGAAAGGAAGGTGGGGAGCAGGGAGAGGGGAGGAAGCAGGGAGATTCTCGGGGTGTCACACGCGCGCGCACACCCGGGACGGGGACAGCGTGTGGTACCGAGTGTGAGCAGGCGTGCGCGGCTGTCAGTGCGCGTGTGTCTGAGTGTGTGATTTGTGTGTCTGCGTCGGCGATCGTCTCGGCTGGGAGCGGGCACCGGCGGGGAGGGGGCTGCGGCCGGGGTCCGCGTGGCCAGCCGCGTCTGGCTGGGTGGCTGTCGGCGCCGCCGCGGTCTGGGCGGGTGTCGGGGCGACCGTGCGGCGTCCCAGGCCCCCCCCGCACAGTCCTCGCTGCCCTTGGCTTCTCCCCGCCGAGCCCCCCTGGGCATCACCCTCGCAGCCTTGCGTGTGTCTCCGCGTTGGTTGGGGATCCCTGGGGACGCGGGGGTCACTGTCACACCTGCCCGGGCGGTGGCGGCAGTTCTGCCTCTGGCCCTCCGCCCTGGGGGGCGACTAGGGAGCAAAAGGCCGGAGCCCAGGGAGGGAACCGGGAGGGCCCGGCGGCGCGACCCCCAGCCTTCCCGGGGAGGGGCTGCGCTCGTCGCTCCGCTCTTTGTTGTTTGGGGCTCTGCGCCTCCCCCCTCCTTGCGCCCAGAGTGTCAGACTGGGGGTGGGGATGATCCAACGCCGCCCCCCAGCCGCGCTTCCCTGGAAACCACGGGGGTGGGGATGCGGCCCCTCCCCCCCGGAGCGGGACTCGGAGATGGGGGCGCTGAGGCTGAGTCCCCTGTTCTATTTAGCTCGTCTCACGCCCCCAGACCCACAATCTGACACCCGCCCCGCCAGAGCTGGCGGGCAGTGCGCTCTTAGGTGAGGGGCGCCGGGTTCTCCGCCACCCTCGGGCGCCCTATGTTCCTCCGGGATGCGGGAATCGCCTTGAGGGGGCGTCGATCAGGCCGCCTCCCCCGCATGCACCTGGGCGCAGGTGACAGCTCCGGAACGGGGTGCGGAGCCGGGCTCTGGGCGCCTCTTTTGCTCCCTCCACTCGCTGCCCGAGGCCGGCGGAGGTAGGAGGGGCGCGCCCCGGGCCGGAGCCGCCGCCGCCGCCCCCGCCTCGCTCACGGGCCTTTGTTGCCGCTGCGCCCGGCTCCTCGGCTGCCTCACTGCGGCAGCCGCGGCCCCATAAATCGTGCGAGCGACGTGCTCGGGAGCCGGGAGTGGAGAGGGCCGGGAGCTGGGGGCGGGGCCGGCCAGTCACAGGCTCGCGCCCCTCCCCGGTCACGTGAGCGGGCTCGGGGCGCCCACCTCCATCACGTGCGGGGGTCTCTGCCCCTGGGGTCACGTGGGGCTACGACCCCGCCCCCGGGTCACGTGGGAGGATGCTGGCGGGACACGTGCGGCGGCCTCCTTTGACAGACCCGGGCAGGTCCCGCGCACGGCCGCGACCCGGCCCGGCTGCCTCGGCCCCTCTGTGCAGCCTCCTGCCATAGGTGAGGCCTGCTCCGACCGACCTGGCTCGGAACCTAGGAAGGAAGGCACGCGAGTGTGAGCGAGAAGAGGCCCTTGAGCCTGCAGTCCAACTGGGGGGCTGACGGCCAGACACCTGCCCCCCTGGGCTCCATCTCTTTGCAGAAGCCGGCGAGGCGCCCCGCCTCCGGAAGCCCGGGAACGTCTCTCCCCAGCGGTCCCCCTATCTGCCTCTACCTCAGAGGTTCCTGTTGCTGACGGCTCAGTCGCGCATTCATTCAGCAGGGTCTGGAGGCCGGACGCCAGCCCTGGAGGTCCTCCCTGCTCTGCTCGCCTCTCCGTGTCCCTCTCCCCCGCTCTGCTCCCTGTCCCCCTCCGCGGCTCCCTCCTGGTCTCGGGCCTCCCCGCCCTCTCGCAGGGACTCGACCTCCGGGTCTCCCCCGCCCCATCTCTGCGCGCCTGCCTTCGGCGGGTCCCTCGCTTTTCTCCGTCGCTGCGGATCAATAAACCTTCGCCGCCGCCGCCGCTGTCGCAGGGGCGAGGGGCGGGGTGTGGGCGCTCCGCTTCTCACCGCCACCCTGCAGCCCGGGGAAGCCCCAGCCCGGCGTGGGACGCGCCCCTGGCCCCCGCCCCGCCCCCCAGGACCTCGGCGCGCGGGCCCCACGCCGCGCACACGTGGTCAGGCCTCGCCTGCTCGGCGGGCGGCGCGCGGCTTCGGGGGCGCGCGCTGGAGGGAGGAACGGGTCGCCTCCGGCCCCGAAACTCTGCGTGCCGCGCGGGGGGGGCTGGGATTTAACACGTCCACAGCCCCTGGGACCCTCTTCCCACTCCCCTTCTGGTTAGACACCCTGTTTACCTTCCGCTAATTGCCCCGGGGGGAGAAGCGCGCGCCTTTCCGCTCCCGAAGCGTCCTCGCCACCAGGCTGAGCAGTGGAGAGGGGTCGGCGCGCCCGGGGCGGGAGGGGCCGTCCTAACGGGTGAGGGGCGCGCTCAGATGCGCGTTGACACTGGCCCGGCAGAGGTGGCAGCGGAGCGGGAGGAACGGAGCTGTGGGGGTGCGCGGCTCACCCCAGCCCACCGCCTGGGCACTGGGGGGGCCTAGGCACCTGCCTGTGCGCGGCCGGGCAGAGGCTCCAGACTCGGCCGAAGGGCCTGAGCCGAGCGGACAGGTCGGCTCCACGGAGTTGTGGCCAGGCCTTACGGCACTGTCCTTCTGATCCCTGTTCACCAGATACCAGCTGGGCATAATCATCTCCAAGTAGGGAGCGCACACATGCCCACCTCCGGGGTGCATTTCGGGGGTTTCCTCTGCCATGAGCACGGGACTGGGTAAAAGGTGGCCTCTCTCTGCATGCCGTCACACCGCCACCCTTCTCTGAGGCTGGTCCCACCCTGCCGAGGGAGCAGAGGCGGGTACCTGCAGGATCTCGGGCCGGCCTGCTCCCTACTGGAACGGGGCGTGTATTAGTAGGAACTGGCTGGCGTAGCAGGGAGAGGCTGCTGAGGGACGGGGCTAGGACCGTGGGCCAGGCTCCGGGACGGGCCGCGGTGTGGCTGTGCCTTCCCTGGCCTGGGATCCAGATGCCGGCAGCCCCCTCCCCAAAGCCTGAGGCAGGAGCTGGAGACTTCGGGTTGGGGTGGACAGGCAATGCTGGGTGGTGGCTGGGAGCCAGGCCTGGTCTAACCCGTTTTCCAGCTCCCAGTGCCCCAGGCTGAGGCTCCTGCCCACCTGGGTGCCAGGGCCAGGGAGGGGCCGAATGACCCGTCACTCCCGTGGGAACCAAGTGGGACTGGTGGCATGCCTGATGACTCGAGGCTGTACGTATCTTTGTGGGGTGCCCCAAGCTAGCTCCCACCCGTGTGCCTCCCTGCCAGGCTTGGAAGGGGCGCTTGGGAAGGGGGCAGCCCAAGCAGAGTAGGGCCCGGCGGCGGGGACGCAGAGACCTCCAGGCTCAGCTCCCTAATGGGCCTAATGACTGCTCGTAAAACTGGGTGGTGTCTGGAAGAGCCGTCCCTCCCGAGGGATCTCCCACGGACTGGGCCCCAGCCTCGTGTCCGCCACCCCTCACTGCCCACGCGCGTGAATTCTTACCCCAGGAAGCAGAGTAACGAACGCTCCTCTACGTCATCCCCACCCCGCTCTGCGCCACCGCCGCGGGTGTTCCGACCCAGCGCTTGGACGGCAACCAGCAAAGGGGGTGGGGCGTCTGCTGTTCGGTCCGAGACAGGGGCCAAGAGGTGGAGGCAGAGCCGACTCCTCCTAGCCCGGGTTGGGGGCGGCGGCTCCCAGGCGGAGGAGGGCGGGGCTTGAGACGAGCGGCGCGTTCCTCGGCCCGAGATCGGGGACCCGGTGGCCCACGGCCTCGGGTGCGGTAGGTGGGACTGCCGTGTGGCGGGGCCCCGGCTCAGCCGGTACTGGCGAGCGGCTCGGCACACGCGAGACCTCGCTCCTCCGAGTGCGCGCCCCGAGTGGGCGGTGGACATATTTGTGTGTGTGCCAGGAGCCGGCGCATGTATATGCATGAAGACCACGCGGTCCGGGAGCAGGCCGTGGAGCCCGGCACGAAGCGTGCTGGAGAGTGGGGCGGGGGCGCGTGTCCCTCGGAGGCTCCGGCCGCCTTTCCCTCCCCTGCCACCCGCGTCCCTCGTCTCGCCTGCGCTTTCGGGGGCGAGGCGAGGAAATCCCGGCCGGGGTCTGGGAGTCGCTGAGGCCTGCGCCGTTTCTGTGGCAACCGAGGCGTACGTTCCCCCTCCCCCGCCCCTCGCTCGCCGCTGCGCCTGCGGAGGCGCCGCGCGTCCTTGTGCATCTGCTGCCCTCTGCTGGCGCGAGGCGGAAGGTCGGAGGCGAGGCACGGGGGCGGGGCGCGGCGGACGGCGGAGAGGGGCTGGGCGCGACGCAGAGCCGCGCCCCGCGGAGGCGAAGCCGGGAGCCGCGCGGGAAGCGGGCTGGCTGTGCGACTTCTCCCTGACCCGCTTGCTCTCCCCCAGCCTGCGGCGCGAGGGCTACACAGTGCAAGTGAACGTGAACGACTACCTGGACATCTACTGCCCGCACTACAACGGCTCGGGGGCGGGCCCGGGGGCGGGGCCCGGGCCGGGCGGCGGGGCGGAGCAGTACGTGCTGTACATGGTGAGCCGCACCGGCTACCGCACCTGCAACGCCAGCCAGGGCTTCAAGCGCTGGGAGTGCAACCGGCCGCACGCCCCGCACAGCCCCATCAAGTTCTCGGAGAAGTTCCAGCGCTACAGCGCCTTCTCGCTGGGCTACGAGTTCCACGCCGGCCAGGAGTACTACTACATCTGTGAGTGCCGGCGGGCGGGCGTCGGGGCGGGAGCTGCCAGCGAGGGGCGGCCCAGACGGGGTGGTGCGGGTCAGGGCCTTGGGGACAGACCCAAGTCTGGCGCCGAGTCTCCGCGAGGGATAGTCCGGAGTCCTGGCCCGGGGGGGGACACGGGGACCAGCGTGCAGAGGGTGGCGAGGGCGGGCTCTCGGGGCCAGCAGGGCGCCCGCGCTCAGGCCCGGTCTCTCCCCAGCCACGCCCACCCACAACGTGCACTGGAAGTGTCTGAGGATGAAGGTGTTCGTCTGCTGCGCCTCCAGTGAGTGTCGTCGGCTCCCGTCGCCCCCACCGTCGGCTCCCCTGCTTTGGGGCACCCCCGGCTTCCTGGGGGCGGGAGCGGAGAGCATAGGCGAGGGGGGCTGGCTCCCCAGCTGTAGCAGGGGCAGGGGGTCCTGGCCCTGACTCTCCCCTCCTCTCTCCCCACCCGCACCCCACCCCGCAGCATCGCACTCCGGGGAGAAGCCGGTCCCCACCCTCCCCCAGTTCACCATGGGCCCCAATGTGAGGATCAACGTGCTGGGTGAGTGCGCAGCGCCCTCTGGTGGCCTCTGCTGGGACCGCAGCCCCTCCCTGCCTGCCCCCTCTCGCATGCCTTCCTGGGTCCCCTCCTCCCGCCCCCGTGGGTGGCCACGTCCCCGGCTCTAGTGCTGCTGCCGCTGCCGCGTGCTCCTGTCCTGGCACGCGGCCCAGCCCTCACCGGTCTGTCTGTCCATCTGTCCGCAGAAGACTTCGAGGGAGAGAGCCCCCAGGTTCCCAAACTGGAGAAGAGCATCAGTGGGACCAGCCCCAAGCGGGAGCACCTGCCCCTGGCCATGGGCATCGCCTTCTTCCTCATGACGCTCTTGGCCTCCTAGCTCTGCCGCCCCGGCAGGGAGAGACAGGCGGGGCCTGGGCCCTGCCCACGGCTGAGCAGGGTCTGCACGGACGCCTGTGCCGCCCTCTGCCCTCCCTCCAGTAAGGGCGCTGCGGTGGACCCGCACGGGGCCGGCCCCAGGTCCCAGGTGGCCTTGTGCCTTCGGTGCTTTCAACACCACAGCTGGGGCCGCGAAGGGCAGTGTCAGGGCCCTGCCGCCGGGTGCGCTCCCTCATCCTCCCTCGGAGAGCCCGCGGCCGCAGACACAGCGGTGGGAGCCCGGCGGCGTCTGGTCGCCCTCCCCTGGGGCAGAGCATGGGGAGGGGAACCGATGGCCAGTGGGCAGCGCCACCTGCTGCCCCCTGTTTACAGCAATAAGCGCGTCCTCCCCTCCCCCTCCCAGTCAAAGGATTGTGGTTTGGATTGAATCCAGGTTTACAAGTCGACACCCCTGGGGAGGCAGGCAGTGGACAGGGGTGGCAAGGGGTGGGGCATCGGGGTGCCAGGCAGGCATGTACAGACTCTATATCTCTATATATAATGTACAGAGTCCCTCTCCCTCTCCCTCGACCTTTCAGACTTCCCCTTCCAGCTTTAGACCCCCACCAGGCTAGGCCCCCCCGGGACCCCCTGGCCCCTCTTTTGTCTTCTGTGAAGACAGGACCTATGCAACGCACAGACACTTTTGGAGACCGTGAGACAACAGCGCCCCCCCCCCCCCCCCCCCCCCCGCCCTGCTCCGGAGACTCCCAGGCCCTGCCCTGCCCACCCCACGCGGCCCCACCCATCCTGGGCCTTTTTCAAGTGCTTTGGCTGTGACTTTCATACTCTGCTCTTAGTCTAAAAAAATAAACTGGAGAGAAAAATAACGGAGTGTGTGTGATTTCAAGAGGCCACAGCCTTCCATTCAGGGCTCAGCCCCGCAGGGCGCAGGGCCCAGGTGGGAGGGGCTCGTCCTGGGCCACCGCCCCTCGGAGAGGTGGCTCCAAGCTGGGCAGGGGTGACTTTGGGCAAGTCCTTCAACCTCTCCGGGCCTCGGGCAGCCCGTCGGGATTCCGGGCGGCCGCGTATCTCAGGGGCCTGTGAGGGTCATGTGACTTGGAGCTGAAGCGCTCGCCGAAGATGTCCTCTCCTCGCTCCACAGTGTAATCAGAGTTCTTGGCTGGGGTCTGCGGGTCTCTGGGGATTTGTCAGCCTAGATAGGAAGAAAACAGCATCTTTATTTTCACTCCTCTGTAACTGAAACTTAACATTCTTTTCCGTGCTTGGGCAACAAGCCGCAAAAGTATCAACAGTACCTGTGACTTTGTAACCGACAGAAATCACAGATGTTTTCCAACTGCATTAGAGTTGTCAAGTTATCCCCATAATATCATTTATGCTCATCACAGTGATCCTAGTTGTTAGACCTTCCATGTTCTTAATGTGTTAATAAAGAAACATATATATTACTATACCAAAAACGGACTGTTCTGATGACTTTCGGTGTAACCCGCCTCCTGTAATACCCTTGGGGTTTATTCGTCACCACAGCAGCCCTGCTGGGCCAGGAGGGCGCAGGGACACAGGTCAGAGGAGGGCGGGCGTGAGCCCACTCGGGGCTGCCGCCCGGAGGGCGAGGGTGGACTCTGCGGCTGCCTGCTCCTCGGGTGTGGCCCGGGCGGCCGAGCTCTGGCTCCTCCCAAGGCCTCTTGACAGGGCGCGGCCTGCCCGGCGGCTCCGTGGGCTGTACTGGGGGTGAGCCCTCGGTGGGGACGGGGCCTGAGCTGGACTCTGGGCGGGGGCCGGGGGCGGCCGGAAGCCCACGGGCGGCGGCCTGGTAGGATGGACAGGGAGGGTGCCGACACCCGCGGACACACCCTGTGCTCACGGAACGGCCCCGGTTCGTGTGCTGCTGTGCGAGTGCCCGCCCGTCACCACTCGTGTGTCCCGCCTGCGCGGCGGCATAACCAGGGTGGACACAGGGCGCGGCGGCCCTTGCTCGGGGCGGAGGGGCGGCTTCAGGGGCGAGGACACAGAGCTGAAGCTCCTGAGGGTCGGAAGGCCTCGGAGGCTGCTGCGGGGACCCCCGGCAGGGAGGCACCGCGGCCGCCCACGGCAGGCCTCACACCGCGGGGCCAGCGAGTTCAGGGCTGCGACAGGAAGGTCCCCGTGAGCTCGGAGATCGCGGGAGGCCAGGCGTCCGGGAAGGAGCACGGCCCGGTGGAGGGCAGCCCGTCTGGCAGCTGGTAGGGCTGGCACTCCGGGGGCCAAGGAGCTGAGGGCGGGCACATCCTGGAGGCGACGCGCTTGCTTCACGGGCGGTGGGGCCTGGTCCAGTCCCAGGGCTTCATGATCGAGAGCAAAGGTGGGTCTGGCTGCTGCTGGGAGCTGGAGCACGGGGACCCCACAACTCCTGCCACCCTCACGCTGAGAGCCCAGGACCTGCTCCCACTGCCTGGCGTCTTCTGCTGCGGCGCGGACTGGCGAGCCAGCCGGAACCCCTGCCTTGCCGGTGGGCAGCGGCGGTCTCGTGACACGAGGGACTCCCCCGGCCGCCCGGGCCTCCATGGCAGGGCAGGACTGCAACTCGGGCCCTGCGCCCCACCTTTCCTCTGTCGCGTGCTGGCACCCCAGGGCCGCCTCCCTGGGGATCGAGAGCTGCTGCCGAAACCTCCGAACCCCTCCAGCTGCCACAGGAGGGAGGACCACCCCCCAGGGCCCCGTCTCCACGAGGCTGGGTCCTGTGGCGAGCCCTAGGGCGGAGCGGCGGTGCCAGAGCAGGCAGGGCAGCTCGGCCAGGGGACACCACACGGCCCAGTGTCCTGGCCAAGGCCGCGGCAAGAGCACACCGCGACAGGGCCCAGGGCCAGGGGTGGGAGGGAAGGGAGGAGACCCCGGACCCGGAGACGGACCGCGAGGCCTCAGGGAACCAGGCCGGGCCGGCGAGGGCGAGGGCGGCAGCTGCGGGAGCCCGAGTGCCCGCGCCAGCGCCCTGGCACCTGGAGCCCGCGGCGTCTCGGCCCAGGGCGCCAGCACCCACCCAACCGACCCACTCAGCCTCACCTGCTGCCCGCCAGGGCACCAGGAGGGTTCCACCAGCGCCAGGTCCGCCCCCAGAACGTACGCCAGCCTTCCGCCACCGGCCACAGCAACGCCCAGCGAGGATCTGAGCTGGAGCCAGGGCGGCTCGAAGCCGCAGAGGCCGGCGGCCCGCTCTGGCTGCGGCCCGGCCTCCTCCGCCTGCAGGCCCGCGCCGCGTCCGCCAGGCGGCAGCACCGGGACGGCCGCGCGCGTGAGGGGGCCGGGGCTGAGGTCCCCCGCGTGGGGCGGCTCGGCTCCCGGGCGAGCAGGGGCCGCGCCGGGGGCCCCTGGGCGCAGGTCAGGTGGGCCCGCGAGGCCCGCCGCCCCCTGCCCCGTCCACCTGCAGGTTGGCCTTGGGCTGGGAGCCCCGAGGCCGTCCGCACCTCCTGACCCGGCGCGGACCGTTGCCGAAGCTCACGCCCCCCCGTCGCCGTCCGTCCTGTCTCTCTGGACGGGGCCCGGGTGCGGGGCCCGGGGGGGGACCAGCTGGCGCCGAGTCTGGACGGCGCCTCCACGGGGACCGGGGAGGTGACAGGACGCTGCGGGGCGGGGGCGTCCTGGCGGCATGGGAGCTCAGGGCGCCGCTCTGCGCGCTGCCGCCCGTCCGCAGACGGGCCCCGAGGAGGGGCCGCAGGGGCCGGGAGCTGAGGGCCGCGCTGACCCGGCCGGGAGAGGCCGGTGGGCTGGCTGTGGGCCTGTCCCCTCCTCACCGCTCCGCACAGCGTCCGCGGCCTGACCGCGGGGGCCCGGGCGCGCAGGGGCTCCGTTTACAAGGCTGAGGTGGCGCCGCCCACACAGGCCACGCAGGCCAGAAGCACCGGGCAGGTGCGGGCACCGCACACCTCCCAGCGCGGGGCGCATGCGGTGTCGTGCTGCCTCGCGCCCTCAGGCACGCCCTGCTCTCGCCGGGGGAGGGCCTCACGGTGCCCACACTGGATGGCACACTGGCATCCAGATCACGCAGGCTGGCATCAAGTCCTCCGGCACGGGCCAGCTCTCGGTCCTAACTAAAGCCAGGAGTCAGGAGCCGAGGGCGTTCTCTGACGCACGCGACCCAAGGGCAGGGAGGAGTCCGGCCTGCACCACGCACAGCGCCAGGGCCGGGCCCAGCACGACCCTCAGGGGTGTGGGCCCCCCACCACCCTGTGCTGATGGAGGGCTGGGCCGTGGGGGCTGCCTGGGGAAGGGACAGCCAGGCACCTCTGCCCTGTCTGGCGTCCTTGCACCCTGTGTGCCCTGAGATTTGTCACCTGCGTGCCCAGATTGGCATGGGCCAAGTGGTGTCGCAGTGACACCCTAGAAAAACCCACAAGCTGACTTTGACAGCACCCCAAATGCTAGCCCAGGGTTTACAGCCCACAGAAGGCAGCTGCTTTGCGGAGCCCGCAGCAAGGGGGCCAAGGGACGGGGCACCAGGGCGACTGGCAGCTTGCCAGCGAGGGTGGTAGCTGGGGCCTGTGCAGCAGGGGACCCAGGCCAAGCAGCGTCAAAAGCGCAAGGCCGCCGCGTGACGCCTGGACTCCATTTGGTCTCCCCTGAGGGCTGTTTAAACCGCACCTACCCTCGTCTAGGCGGCTCCTCCGGACTACGGGGTGGTCTCTGACCGCAGCCCCTCCCCTCGGCGCAGCCCAGCCGCGGCCTCCCCACCTCCCCGGGAGCTCCGGCGCGGCTCCGTGCCTGGTCGGCACCGTCCTGTAAGGCCCACGTCCGTTTGTAGGTGTTTTTACCAGTAGCAGCTCTCCATGAAAGAGAATTTTAAAATAAGATTTACCCACAGACTTGCCCCATCCGGGGTTCTCCCCTGCTCTGCGCGCACCGAGGTTACCGCCTGGCCTTGTCTCCTCCGCGAAGGACTTTTGACAGCGTTTGCCACCGCACAGGGCGCCATTCAGAGGTTCTCTGGGCTTTGAATGACGAAACCCCTTTATTCCAGATCCATAGCAGGAGGCGTCTCCACTGAGCTCCGCGCGGCCTGTTCTCACCTTTTTAAACCTCAAAGACATCCCTGCGGCGTCTTCAGGCCTGTGTCGTTTCCCACAAGAAGTCCGCTTCCGTTTTCCTCTCCACAGGACGCGTTTTTCCTCCAGTCACATTGAAGGTTTCTCCGTTACCGGCGCTCGGCGGCCATGAGCACAGAGTAGGGCACACCCTTGCGCAGGGCCCTTCCCCTGTCGGGGGCGCGGGGCTGAGTCTGAGGCGAGTGTGAGGTGGGTTTGAACTCACCTCCTTGGGTCTGTGAGTTCACACCCACATGTCATTGTTTTCATCAAAGTAGGAAAATTTTGGGCCATTGTTTCTTCATGTATTTTTCTGTCACCCATTCTTCTCCTTTCAGGTCAGCAAAGTGGTGTAAGCTGTGATGTTATTCCCCCAGCTCACTGCTTTGCTGGTTTTCACTTTTTTGTTTTGTTTTTGTTTTTGAGACCATTTTGCAGTGTTGCCCAACCTGGCTTCGAATTCCTAGGCTCAAGCAACCTTCCTGCCTCAGCCTCCAGTGTAGCTGGGCCTTCTAGCTTAAATATTGCAGATCTGTATCCAGATATACATATTCTCCTTCTTGTTTCATTTTGGATCACCTCTATTACTAAGTCCTGGAGTTCACAAATCTTTTGTTTTCACGGCAGTGTCTAATGTGCTTTTTAATTCTTTTTTTTTTTTTTTTTTTGCTTTTTGGAGACAGAGTCTTGCTTTGTAGTTCAGGCTGGCCCTGAGCTCACTATGGTGCCCAGGCAAGCTGCCGCAAACTCAGCAATCCTCCTGTCTCTGCCTCCCGAGTGCTGGGATTACAGGCGTGAGCCACCACGCCCAGCATTATATGTGGTAACTGGGGATCGAACTCAGGTCC
>PVIC010018886.1:0-25010 GCA_004025085.1 Thryonomys swinderianus
ATTTTTTATTTATAACCCTAAACTGGAAAAACTGGTAATATGCCCTTACAAAATATATACCAAGGAAAACAAATTATACATACATGCAAGAATATGGACAAGGTCCAAAATAAAACTTCAAATCAAAGAAGCCAAACAAAAGAAATATCTGCTATACAATTTCACTGATATATTTAAAAACAGACCAAACCAGCTTCTAATGTTACAAGACAAAAGACTGGCTACCTTTGGACAAGATAGTATTTGGATAAGGGGTAACTTCTACAGGACTGGTTATGTGCTATTTCTCAATCTGGGTGGTGGTTCCAAAGAATGTTTACCTTGTGATAATTCATTAAGCTGACTATATTTGTATATTTTTCTATATGTATGTTAAGATGTTTGATAAAAGCTGTCTTTAAAAGTTACTTTACCAGGGCCAGAGGGTTAGCTCAGTGGCTCCACCACTTGCCTCGCAAGCGCAAGGTCCTGAGTTCGATCCCTGGTAACCACATACAATGCGGGGCGTGGAGACTCACACCCACCAGCAATCAATACCACATACCACAGTGCCGGGCGTGGTGGCTCACGCCTGTCATCCCAGCACTCGGGAGGCAGAGACAGGAGGATTACTGAGCTCGAGGCTTGCCTAGGAGTGAGCTCAGAGCCAGCCTGAACTACAAAGCAAGACCCTGTCTCAAAAAAAAAAAAAAAGAAAAGAAAAAGTTACTTTACCGTTTGAACAAGACTAAAACAGTGTCTCTCTTATACTGGGAAATAATATCCAACAAAGACCCTCAGAGTCCTTAAAAAGGCTTCGTACTAATATGCAGCACACGCACTCATCACAGAGTTGTGCTAGTCAAGAAGGCAGCCACGAGCCACTGGTCACATGTGGTTTTTTAAATCTTAACTTACACAATTAAAATATGATAGAATTAACAGTTCCATTTCTCCAGCTGCACTCAGTATTTTTTAAGTGCTGACTAGAACAAGTGCCCAGTGGCACGGCAGCGGACAGCGTGGACACAGAAGTTCCATCACTGCAGAACCTACTGCTGGATAGACAGCCCTGACATACAAGATCTACTTCGGTTCTATACTCACTCCACTGTGCTGCCACATCACTCTTCATACTTTACTTTTTAGTATGTGTTATTTTACTCTCTAAAATAGTATCTTGACGTGAAATGTTTCCATGAAAATGAGACAAACTACAGCATATAGATCTCTAAAATGTATTTAGATGTAAAAATATCTAGTTGATATTTTATATCTTTCCACCTGGGAAAGCTATTAACCCACTTCCTTTTGATTTAAATCTATGAGGGCAGTTTTGAAACTATGAATCTCAACCTGAGCTGAGTTAGAAGTAGTCGTCTACAAGATGGCACATTACCTCCCCAACAAAGGACAGCACTGCAGTCTCACAAAGTGAAGACAAGCAGCCAGCACGTGTCACTTCTAGAAGTCTGCCCTCGCAGAGGAAGTGTATGAGCAATTGGACCTACTTTCTCTCCAGGTTTCTTTAATCTGTAATATCATAATTCTAAATATGAAAATATCTTCATGTTTTTCTTATGGATGGAAACACAGAGCCAAGTCACACAGGTAAATTTTTTTTTTTTTTTTTTTGAGCCAGGGTGTCGCTGTGTAGTTCAAGCTGGCCCTGAGCTCACTATGTAGCCCAGGCAAGCCTCGAACTCAACAATCTTCCTGCCTCTGCCTCCCGAGTGCTGGGATGACAAGCTTGAGCCACCCCTCCTAGCACTGTGGTGTGTGATACTGATTGCTGGTGGGCATGAGTCACTAACAACCTGGCATTGTAGTATGTGGTTACTGGGGATCAAACTCAGGATCTTGCATTTGCAAGGCAGACACAAGAACCACTGAGCTAAATCCCTAACCCCACACTGGCAAATTTTTGTTACACTTTTATATTTATAACTTTATAATGAACCAATTACGTCCAGGTATATTTCTGTTAAATTTTTAATTGATTACTGGATGATTTGTGAGCAGTACAATACTGCAAATAAGATTTCTAATTATGGGCTGGAGATTTAACTCAGTGGTTCCAGTGCCTGCCTCGTAAGCGCAAGGCCCTGAGTTCGATCCCGGTAACGACATACAATGCTGGGAGTGGTGACTCACGCCCACCAGCCATCAATACCACATACCACAGTGCCGGGTGTGGTGGCTCCCGCCTGTCATCCCAGCACTTGGGAGGCAGAGGCAGGAGGACTGCTGAGTTCGAGGCTTGCCTGGGCTACATAGTGAACTCAGGGTCAGCCTGAACTACAAAACGAGACCCTGTCCCAAAAAAAAAAAAAAAGAGATTTCTAATTATATTTATAAGACAAAAAAGGTGAAGGCTGATCCAAGAAGTAATTACACAGCTGCTGAAACTGAAAAAAATCATCAGGTTATATGCTTAAAAGAATTTGTATATTAAATCCAATGAAGGTTTTGGTTTTCAATTTTCAAAAGATTCACAGAAAAACCACAAAACAGTACAGAGAAGTCCTGCATACCCAATTCCTACCAATACTGTTATGTTTCATAACTATAATGCAATATGCCAGGAGGAGACTGACCACAGTTCAATATATGTGTACAGTTCTATGCCATCATATCACTTATAGATTTATGAAACCACCACATTCATGCTACAGAACTATTTGTCTATTGTATGTTTATGTCTTCTCGTGTTTTCTTAATATTATGCACATGGTTACAGTTAAAGAAAGATGAAGAAGAGTGAATGATACAACTACACAGAAGTGACAAAAGAATTTGAATACCTACATTTATGGATGAATGGATATACAGGTGTGTGCACTGTGTGTGTGTATGTGAACTAAAATATTTATAACCAAATTCTGAGGACATGCTATGATTAGAGGAATTTTTCACTTGTCTTATTACACACCTCCATATCATTCAGGTTTTCTAAATTAAGTATCTATTAGTTTTATGAGCAACAAGAATACAGACATTCCATTTGGAGGGATAAACAGCTTTCTATTGTGTGAACTGTTGTATCCTATTATTCTGTTTTAAAATTTGTTACTGTTTTCTAAAATGTATTATGATTTTTCTTAAGGAAACAGAGTCATCTTCTATTTCAATGTTGCACACAACAGTTGCCTTTGAAATGTGAAGAGTAAGTACCGCCTTTACATACCTGATGGAGGAATCATCACCCTGCGGTCCTGTCTCCAGGGCGGTGACAGAGAACCAGTGTCCGACGGTGCTCGGTGAGGGCCAGGTAACCTCTCATAGCTCAGGTCTCCCCTTTCATTGCTAATCTGATGGTCCGGAGGATTCTCTAGGCCTCTGAAGCCTAATAAAAGGGGGGAAAATACAAATGTGTTTAATCTTAAAAAGCATCTGACCTAACCACAAATAAAATCTTTACAAAGCAAGTACAAATTCTAACAAAGTTTCTCTAAGATATGCAGCCAGTAACTTTATCCTAACAAAGCCATTTCTAGGATAAGGACATAAACAAATACTTGCCTACAAGATTCATTTTTAAATGCTATCATCACCATCATTTTACAGTTAAAATCAATAGTTAAATCGCAAATATTAAATCTGAAAAATAAGAGTATAGAAAGTAAATTTAAAGTAAAGATACCTGTACTAGATATAGTAGGATAATTACAAAATTAAGTTTTTGTTGCCTAAACTAATATGTCAAGAGTCAAAATGAGCATGATTCTTTTCAGCCATCATAGGGGCTACATACTAGTTTTAGAACTCTGCTACTACTCAAAGTACTTTTTAGAACAACTGACGTGGAGATGCAATTACTCACTTTAGCTTAAAAATCATGTCAAAAGTTGCATCTCAGTGTTGTAACATGACTCTCTAGTTAAGCCTCAAAATTACTTTAACCAGCTTGATTAAAACATTGACACCCACCTAAACCTAACTCTAAAAGACTTTTAAATAATTTCTAAATATTTATTCACATTCAAAAAGAGAATCAGAAGCCCTGAGGGCAAGTCCTAAATTCAAAGAACACAACACAGTTGAAATGAACACTTTAAATGTTACATTCACCTGGCTAAGAAAAACTGGCCAGCTAATTATAATGGGTGCAGTCATTTTCAAACGGCCCTCTGCAGCCTAGGTGGGGTGGTAGAGTTGCTTCCCTAACATGTGTACAGCCTGGTTTGATCCCCAGCACTGGGGAAGAAAAAAAACAGGTGACTCCTACAATCACAGAAAGAACAGTACTTTAACCAAAATCTCTCAATCAACTAAAATGAAAAAGTAGAATATTTTAAGCATTCAATGCAAAAATATGAATTCCTTGAGAGGGCAATTAGGTATCTGAAAATTCTATTTTTTAGAAAATAAAAGCCTATTATTCTTTTCAATGAAGAACTTCTAAAAGTTTTGTTTTGTTTTGTTTTGTTTTGGTGACAGGGTCTCTTTGTAGTTCAGGCTGGCCCTGAGCTCACTATGTAGCCCAGGCAAGCCTCAAACTCAGCAATCCTCCTGTCTCTGCCTCCCGAGTGCTGGGATTGCAGGCATGAGCCACCATGCCCAGCATTGGTGTATGTGGTACTGATTGCTGGTGGGTGTGAGTCACCACACCTAATATCTTATCACTGTATGTGGTTACCAGGATTGAACCAGGGACCTTGCACTTGCTAGGTAGGCAGTGGAACCACTGAGCTCAATCTCTGGCCCCTAAAAGTTTTTCTTTATAAAAATCTATAATACTTGTCCCATTTTAAAACCTACTTTAAAAGGAGAAGCCAAATTAACCCAACCTTTTCTTGGTAACATAAAAATCAGTAGGTGCATTATTTTTTTTAATATAATATAAGGTTTTTAAAAATTTCCAACTCCTGGGGGCCGGAGATTTAGTTCAGTGGTTCCGGCGCCTGCCTCGCAAGCTCAAGGTCCTGAGTTCAATCCCAGTAACCACATACAGTGCTGGGAGTGGTAGCTCACACCCACCAGCCATCAATACCACATACCACAGTGCCGGGCGTGGTGGCTCACGCCTGTCATCCCAGCACTAGGGAAGCAGAGGCAGGAGGACTGCTGAGTTTGAGGCTTGCCTGGGCTACACAGTGAGCTCAGGGCCAGCCTGAACTACAAAGCAAGACCTTGTCTCAAAAAACAAAACAAAACAAAAAAAATTTCCAACTCCTCGTCTGTAGGCTCATGTCAAACTGGCTTTTATATCAGAAGGTCGAATATAGTATGATTTTTTTCCTTACAGCTATATATCTATTAAAATTCCAAGGGCTAGAGATGTAGTACAAGTGGTACTGCACTTATCTTGGAAGCACAGGGCCCGAGTTCAATCCCCAATACTGCGAAATATTAAAAAATAAAATCCCAACTCTTTCCCTTAGCTTACTTATACTTCTAATTAAGAGAAGGCAGCTAGAAAAGCATAAAACTTTTCAAGACTCAATTAGGTTGATATTATTTCTAGATTGATGCAAAGAGCTTTAGACACATTCAAAGTTTCACCTAACTGCTCACAACCAGCAGCCAAAACTACAGGGTGACTGAATAACCAGGTGAAAATGACTACAGGTTAAAGACTTTTCTATGAAGACTAAAAGCTACATGCATTTTATTCTAAAACAGTTTTCTTTATACTGTCTATTCAAACATATATCTCATGCAAACTTTCAAGTTTAAAAAGATAGTCAAAGGGAAGAAAAAGAACACTCTTTCTCCTTCTTCGGTAGGTTACAGAAATTTAGTCTAAAACAACTCTGTTAAAGCCTGCCTGTAACTTACCAACAACTTCTGTAGCTTTTTAAACAAATAAGAAAGCCCCTTTGCAAGTAATCTAAACACACTGCATCCTGAAAGCAGTTAAATAGAAGAGGAAAGTAATTTAAACAGGAGAGGAGAAATCAAAGGTAATTTTTATCTTTATTTCAAATAATCAATTGACTACAAGCAATCCTTGACTTACGTAATGGAACTTCAGCATTGCACACATGCAGTTTAGCCAATTCTACCCTACTCTAGAGCTTTCTCAGACTGTTCCCTGCTATCCATGTGGGCCATAGGAAACACAGGTTTAATTAGCATCGCTTTTCAATGAAACAGAATCTGACTGCAAATATCACAAATCATCAAAACTATACTATCTCATGTAATGGTTCAATTACTGTACATCCCTCAGGATGAATGGAATTGTTATGTACCACAAACCTAATAAAAATAAAAATGAAAAAGGATTATAATATGTTGGTCCATAGTACAGCTGGATATAGAATACATCTCTTACTGCAAGTCAAAGTTAAAAACTAGGGTGAGGAGTGACTCACAGCACTGAGACCTGAGCTTACACAGCAGACACGGGAATTTCACAATCAGTCTCCTCTCACTCAGTCTACGGCACAGACCACAGGGCTTCCAGGTCTAAACAGAGACAAGCACAGGCTCTTTCTGAGGTGAGGTGAGGTGAGGCGAGGCCTGCGTGTGGCCCAAGTGCAGCGAATAGGAGCTGGGAAGGGACAAACCGAGGACAGAGCAAACTGAGGACGGAAGATATAAAAAGGAGATGGAGAATATCTCGGGACCATAAAGAAAGAAAATGATTCTCTCATATCCTTTGAAGGCATCTCCAAAGGCAGAGTTCCAGACAAATTTAGGAATGGGCCGGGGATTTAGTTCGGTGGTTCCAGCATCTGCCTTGCAAGCACAAGGTCCCAAATTAAATGTCCAGTACCGCACACCACAGTGCCGGGCATGAGGGCTCACACCTGTAATCCCAGCACTCGGGAGGCAGAGGCAGGAGGGTTGCTCAGTTCGAGGCTTGCCTGGGCTACATAGTGAGACACTCTCAAAAAACTTAAAACAAAGAAAAACTAGGAATCACAGCTTTGCTGAGGACACAGATTCCCTCAGAAAATATTTAACTGAATATCAGTTGTATGTTATAAAAAAAAAAAAAGTGGCCAAGGATTTAGCTCAAGTAGTACCACACCTACCTTGGAAGCACAAAGGCCCAAATTTGATCCCTGGTACTGTAAAAAAATAATAATACTAAATTCATTTTTAAAAAGTGTGTGTGTGTATATGAGTCATATGTTATGGTACACATCATCTATAATGCCAGCACTCAGAGAAACTGAGGCAGGAGGATGCCAAGTTTGAGCCCAGCCTGGGCAATTTAGGGAGATACTACCTCAAAAATTTTGAAAGAGGGCCAGAGATTTAGCTCAGTGGTTCCGGCACCTGCCTCGCAAGTGCAAGGTCCTGAGTTCGATCCTGGTAACCATATACAATGCTGGGCATGGAGACTCACGCCCACCAGCCATCAATACCCCACACCAAAGTGCCGGGCATGGTAGCCCACACCTGTAATCCCAGTACTCGGGAGGCAGAGACAGGAGGATTGCTGAGTTCAAGGCTTGCCTGGGCTACATAGTGAACTCAGGGCCAGCCTGAACTACAAAAGCGAAACCCTGTCTCAAAAAAAAAAAAAAAAGAGCTGGAGATGTAGTTTAGTGTGAAGGTTCTGGATTCAATTCCCTGTACCAAGTCGATCTGAGTATGTGAGTTTTGATATGTTGGGTTTTATTTGAAGTTTTTATGTAGACTCTGTCCTTCATGTTCTTAGCTCAAATTCAATCTGTTAAAATCACTGGCAAAAAAGTTGGGGACACTTGTGAAGACCCTAGCTAGCATAAAGCATGGATTTGAGTCTAAAACCCTAAGACTTGTGCTTCTGAAATAGAGCTTTTATTTTTTAATTTGGTCACAAATCCAGGAAAATCTTTAAATCAACTTGACAAACTGAAAAAACTATGTCAAGAATGAAAAGAGGAAATCTCAAGGCAAAAACATTTTCAAAGGCCTTTGTGACACCAGGCTCATTGTGACAATGAGGAAGTAAATGCAGAAAGTGTAAGAGTTTTGCTTGGAGCATGGTGGTGCATGCCTGATATTCCAGCACTCAGTAGGCTGAGGCAGGAAGATCTCTGTGAGTTCAAAACCAGTCTGGGTGATATAGTGAGACATAGCAAGACCTTGTCTCAAAAAAAAAAAAAAAAAAAAAAAGAATAAACCAGGCATGGTGGCTCATGCCTGTAATCCTAGCACTTCGGAGGCAGAGGCAGAAGGATTGCTGAGTTCAAGGCTTGCCTGGGCTACAAAGTGAGCTCAGGGCCAGCCTGAACTACAGAACAAGACCCTGGCTAAAAAAAAAGAAAAAAACGAAGAATTTTTTAAAGAAGAGTTATGCTTGGGCATAAGGTAGCTACAGAAATTCTCAAAAACATATAAAGGCATGGAGGGGGTACAACCTGGGTTCTCCCAAGTTATGAACAAACGATTTAGATCTCCTTGAAGATTCCCATAAAACTCTGCATCTAAGGACACCTCTGAACTCCACTCTAAAAACAAGAGATCCTTTCATTTCCTGATTTTTAAACAAGAAAAAGATAATAGTGAAAAAGTTTTAATTTTTATATTCTACATTATAATAATGTTTTATGAAGACAAGTTTTATGCTAGGTTAAAGTATTGTTCTATTTTATGTGTTCTTAAAAAAGTCTTATACTATACAGCTTTTCAAAAGTAAGATATGGCCGGGCGTGGTGGCTCATGCCTGTAATCCCAGCACTCGGGAGGCAGAGACAGGAGGATTGCTGAGTTCGCAGCGGCTTGCCTGGGCTACATAGTGAGCTCAGAGCTAGCCTGAACTACAAAGTGAGACCCAGTCTCAAAAAAAATAAAAAATAAATAAATAAATAAATAAATAAAAAGTAAGATATGCATGAAATCCTTTACCAAAACAATGTCTAGTACAAGCTGAATAACCCTTATGAAAAATAGTTAAGATCAGAAGTGTTTTCAATTTTGAAATATTTGCAGAGACTTTAGTAGCTAAGCATCTCAAACCTGAAAATATGAAGTATGAAATGCTCCAAAATCCACAACTTTTTGAGTGCTGTACCCCCAAAATTCTGGATTTCAAAGCACTTTGGATTTCAGATTTTCAAAGTTAAAATGCTCAACTTACGTCACATCTGTTTCCAAGAGAAAAAATATTTTAAAATTAGATGTTGTAGAAATCCTTTTCAAAAACAAAGTAACCAATAGTAAGTGCAAGGAATGCCCGTATTTTCCAATTGTTTATTTTATAAATCATTTTAAAGGTAAGTTGAGATGAAAAATATAAAGGAAGGAAGAAATTTAGAATAATAAAAATGTTTAAACAATATACCTCTTCCTCCTCCCCCTGGAAGCAAAGGTGAGAGTCTGAGTGGACCCTCCAACAAGGTTGGGGGAGAGAGAAAAGCTCTCGTCTCAGATGAAGGCCGACCCAATGGTGAGGGACCATATGGGGAATGCTCTGGAATAATTAAAACAGCACATTTAAATTCATAGTTTCAGTTAGCTACACTACAGAGATAGAATCCCATTTCAACAATTGCCCTCAGGACATCCTACTGCCAATTTTAGTTTGATCTAAGTGCTAAACACTATGCCTTTGGTTTTGCCAAGAAGGACTGAATAGGGAATCTGGTGTTTTTTAAGTCCACCAAACAGACATGTAATAAAAACATTACCCTACTGGTAATTAATACACTTAAATAACCACAGAGGTTATGAAGGATGTTGGCAATATTCTAGAGCAGTGGGGGACGTGGGAGCACGAGATATGCTTTGTTTTGCTGGGCATGGCCATACAGTCCCAGTCATGTGGCTGATGAAGGTGGCAATGGCAGCAATCATGTCAATCAAGAGCAGATACACTATATTCCGGCCATGAAATGCTGGAGGAAAGCTCAGATTTTGAAAAAGTAGAAAAAGTCATAAAATACTCAGAAATTACATTTGTTCCCTTACCAGTTGAAAAAAAAAAAAGTTTACACTGTTAGCAGAAAAATCACTTTCTTTATAATCCATATAACCAAGAGCCCTAGCATTTTACAAACTCAACCTCTGCCAAAATAAGTTATGCTTAAAAAGGTCAAAAAATCAGCAACAACAAAAACCAGACCTAAAATACCACTGAAGAAACACTTTTAAATATAAACATAGTAAATTTTACAAAAGGCAGCTGTTATAATACTCAAATAAGTTACAAAAAAAGATCAAAGTATTATTTACCCTTCCTGAGGCTTTTGCATTGGATTTAGACAGGAATTCCTTCTGTACACTGGCCCCCAACTCCAAATTCTTACTACTTGAATTCATAATAATCTGGTATTTTTTTAATAATCTGGTATTTTTAAAATATAAAAAGCAAAATAGACTCTACAGTAGTTTTTATACCTTTCCAAGGTTATTAAACTGAAATTCTATTCATGTAAGCATATATTTATTTTCACTGTTCCACAAGCTTAGTTCCAATTTAAACGAAACTATTCCTTAACATTGAAACTATATGGAATAGCTTAAAAATGCCATCTCAGAATGTAAAGACAGGGGCCAGGGGTTTAGCTCAGTGGTTCCAGCATCTGCCTCGCAAGTGCAAGGTCCTGAGTTCGATACCCGGTAACCACATACCACAGTGCTGGGCATGGTGGCTCTTGCCTGTAATCCCAGCACTCAGAAGACAGAAGCAGAAGGATTGCTGAGTTGGAGGCTTGCCTGGGCTACATAGTGAGCGCACGGCCAGCCTGAACTATAAAGCGAGACCCTGTCAATACATCTTGGCAAGAATTGGTCCTCCCATAAAGGTATTCAATCAAAACTCTGATTATTATATTTTCCCCACCTTTTAAAATTAGACAAATATTTTAAAACTATTTTAATTCCCATTTTTATAATCTAAGCAAATTTAAAAGTATAATTAAATATATAAACTGTCATGAAGCAGTTCCATTTAAGTACTTATTTTTTATTCTTCCTAATAATGAGGACCTTACTAAGTGCCAAACACCTGGCTTTAAGGGAGATCATAGTACTAGAAACATACTAATTTACAGAATCCCACTGAGAAAGGAAGACGTCAATAATGTTTTTTTATTGCTAGGGAAACAAATTCCAGACCCTCAGAGTTTTTGAGAGCTTAGACTAGAATCCCAGCTCCAAAATCTAAATTAATTATAAATAATAGTGTTAGTTAATACTAATATAAACATTATTACAAAATATAAATATAATATATATTTTAAATTAGGGGTTAAAAGTAAAAGACTACCTCTGCCAAATGCTGTTTTTGGAACATCAAGTGCATAAGGATCTTTTTCTAAAAGTTCAAATTTTAACTCTGTTTCAGTTAATCTGCAAATAAAGAACAAACATGGCTAAGTTACTTATCCAAGAGAAGCACCCACATTTCAAGAAAAATGCTATTGCCAAGTAAAGCTGCTCTGCCCTCACTACTAACCTACAGAAACGACCCTCCACCCTTAAATCAACTGCTATGGCCCCCGAGATTAACTTTGGGAAAAGCAGTTCCTTGTTGTTTATGGACAGTTTCATTCCTTCTTCAAAACTGAACTACAAGGCCGAGTAAGCACTCTCTCACAGAATCAAAGATTTTGAAATGGAACCACCAGTTCAAATCCATCATTTCATAACTAAGACTAGGAGTTTAAATGACTTGTTATAAACGAAAGCACCGGATAAAACAGTATTCTTGGCGTGATGTGCTTTCCACTGGAATGAGACCCAAATGACTCCAATCATAACATAAAACTGGAAATCTCATTAACTCATCCTATCTCACTCATAAACTTTTTGTCTTAAACATGTGAACTTTCACAATCTTATTCTAGTTCTTAACCATCAGACCTGAAATAAAGCATTTAATCATTTTAAACTTCTGACAAGAAAGACAAGGAAAAGGACTAAAACTAACATATTCAATAATATTAGTCATAGTCTGGCAAGAAAATATAAAACTTTCAGAAAATTGTTACTATGCTCACAGAAAAAATGTAGTCTTCCCTTCTACTATACACTTTTAATCTCCCTTTCATTTTATTATTGTACAATACCATCCAATACTACAAAACCAGGGGGTGAGAGATAATAAACACTTGTTCTATTTAGCAAATAAAAAGAAAAAATGCTAATACTATAAGCATTACTATATCAGAAAAAGACCTCTTTTTTTATTTCCTTCCCTTTTTACCTCCCTGTACCTACACTTATTTTTAAATTTTTTAATTACACTTTTTATACAAGAATTGGTGAACAGTTCATTCTAATTCTTGTTCAGTGACCTTTCTAGGCCAAGCGCTTCAAACAAAAAACTCATCATACCTAGTAAAGCTAAGATATTTCACAACCAGATATGCAGTGCACTCCAAGTTTTCTTATTTATCCTTAAAAAGCCTTATGCAGTTAATAAAAGTAGTGGCTAATTTTAAAAAGTTTTAAAGTGCTCCTTATGAAGTACATACTTTTGTCTGTTGAAAGCATTTTCTTGCCTTAACTCATTGAGGTTTCTTTCAGCGGTCCGAGCTGCCAACTTAAAGAAAATAACACCTTTTCAAAAATGTTTATACACACTCAAAATCAAAGAAAAACATAAATTATCACCATGACGATATCACAGCGATGACATAAAAATAGCATGATCATTTATTTGTCTCATAAACACAATGTAAAACACTTAAATATACATCAGAATTTCTTTTCTTTGAGACCAGGTTTTACTCTGAACTTCAGGCTGTCCTTGAACTACTACACTGCCCAGGCTGGCCTCCAATTCATGGCAGTCCTCCTGCCTCTGCCTCCCAAGTGCTGAGATTACAGCCGTGCACACCACACCCAGCTACACTGAGGAAAGCATTTCAATGGGAATGAATGTCATGTAAGCATAGGATATAAGCCTGTGACTATAGACGTGTGCAGTGAAACTGACCATCTAGATGTGAAATCGTGGGTTAGCGTGATCTGGTGACACAAATATGCAGATAACACAGTGAGAGTGCAGACTCGAGAGTGGCAACTCCAAGGCACTATGCGTGGCACCCATTGCTGCCATGTCCTGAACGAAGCAGAACCCCTGCCTCGTGAAACCGTGAAGGTGCCTGAATAGCTCACAGCCACACGGCCCAACATACTGGCATGATTTATATGGATGGTATTTCTCTTAAGTACTGTACATTTGTTTAATGATATTTTTATCTAATAAAATGTAAGATTAAAATCAGAGCACAGACAGGCATGGTAGCACATGGCTATACTTCCAGCACTTGTGGAGCTGAGATAGTAGTGCCACAAGTTCAAGGCCAGCCTGGGCTACAAAGTAAGGTCGAGGCCACCATGGAATATATGGCAAGATCCTAAAAAGAAAGTTTAAATCAGAGTGTGTATATATGTGTGTGTGTGAAACAGACAACGAAGCTTATGTTTATAATAAATACCAAGAATGTGCACTATTCCCAAATAGTTGCTGGGAAAACTCAAAACGTTTAGTCTACTGTACCTCGTGTTTCTGTAACTGGAGCTAATACACAGCAGCAGACAGAACCTTAGCCTGGCCGAACTAAAACAATTCACTGGGCTTATGACACGTGATCAAAAACTACGGTGGGTGCCTGGCGTGGTGGCTCACGCCTGTAATCCCAGCACTCGGGAGGCAGAGGCAGGAGGATTGCCGAGGTTGAGGTTTGCCTGGGCTACATAGTGAGCTCGGGGCCAGCCTGAAATGCAAAGTGAGACCCTGTCTCAAAAAAAAAAAAAAAAATGGTGAATATGTAAATAAAAATCTGTAAAGTTTCAGTACAATAAACAAAAACTGCCATTAATCCGTCTCAAACTACTCTCCCACTCACTGTTCTTTCCCACATCCCAAGGTTTGACAAAAAATACAAAGTGAAAATGGAGTATTATTCTGCCATAAAGAATGATAAGATTGATTCATTTATGTGCAAATGGGGACACCTGGAGGACACACTAATGAGTGAAATAAATAGATCACAGATAGGCAAATACCGGATCTTTTCTTTGATATGAGCACCTGTAGATGCAAATGAGCTCTAGAAAGTATGACAGCTTTTATAGAATGGGAAGTTTGCAAAGGAAATTTGGTGTGGGAATGTAACCAGGGGAAAGAATAAATATGACTCTGAAAGAAAATAAAAGAGCATGTATATAGGGGGTGGGAAGGTGTGGGTGGGTAGGGATATGGGTAAAAATGAAAATTAACTTATGTCATATACTGGTACAAATTCCCCAATGTTATGTGTGATTGTGAGATGTATATAAGTTGTAGCTATAAAGAATTCAATTTAAAAAAATACAAAGGGATTTTATCATGAACAAAGGGAAGACCATGGTTAGTGAAGTCTAAAGCTTATATACTTGGAGTCACTCATGCTCCGAATACCCTTCTCCCATATTCTTGTCATTTTCTGAAGCAGTTCTGCAAGTTCTCTTTTACATCTTTCTGTGGCTGCCTCAATGTCCCGAATTGATTCAAAATGTTTATGGCAATTTCTGTCAATCAAAAACATTCCAACATGTCCTTGACTACCTTATTCACTACCTCTGGCACCATACAACTTCTTTGCAGAACTCAAAAGGATTGGAGTGCTGGGGAGATGGCAGTGTGTGGTACCCAGGCACTGGAATAAAGCACTGTAAGGAAGAGGAGGAGGGAAGTGGGTCCCCAGGACCCAGGAAGGGTCTGACACAAGAACTGAACCCTCTAGGGAGAGTGAAGAGAGAGTTGCCGTCCAAGAACAAGGAGGTAACAGGCAGCACCTCCTACCTGAGGCTGACCCTACAGACAAACCATGACTGGTAGAGACCTCACCAGAGAAACACACAGCAGACTGCAGGGATGGGGAGCTGATGGGCTTTGCATGCCCGCCAGTAGCCACCTTGGAGAAGGCCCAACTGAGTTTGCTGCTCCCAACAGGTGTTTCAATCTAGCAGTTTCCAGCACCAACTTCAGAGTTCAATCTGCAGGAACTTGGGGAGCTCTGAGCATGGTGCAGCTGGCTGGCTGGCATTCACCGACTCAGATCTGAACGCTGTTTTCTTTTTTTCTTTTTCTATTTCTCTCTTTTCCCATTTCTGTTTTTGTTGTTTTGCTTTTTCTTGATCTTATTTTTATATGAGAGTGAACAAGGTTTCTAGTCTTTGGGCCAGGGATTTAGCTCAGTGGTTCTGCTGTCTTCCTGACAAGCACAAAGTCCCAAATTTTGACCCCCAGTACCACATACCACAGTGCCGGGCGTGGTGGCTCACACCTGTAATCCCAGCACTCAGGAGCAGAGGCAGGAGGATTGCTGAGTTCGAGCCTTGCCTGGGCTACATAGTGAGCTCAGGGCCAGCCTGCACTACAAAGCGAGGCCCTGTCTCAAGAAGCTAAAAAAAAAGGTTTCTAGTTTTGTTATTTTCTTCCGTTCCTATTTTCATTTCTTTCTTCTCTCTTTCTCTATCTTCTTCGCCAGTTTCCCAAAGTTTGTGTGATCTTCCTTCGTCCTGTACCCTTGCATCTAATCTTTTCTTCTTCTATTTTTTCTATTTTTCCCCCCAACTCCTTTTAAAATTTTCTTCCTTGAGGATAAATCTGCTATACTCAGGGCTAATTTACTGTAGACATTTTCCTGGTTCATTTTAGATGTTGTTATATAACCACAAATCTATAGTAAAAATAGCAAATCAAAAGTTACCACAGCTTGTCATTTTCCGGGCTGCGTTTGATGCTACTGTTATTTCTGATTGTACTGCTTTATCTGTGGTGACATAACTGTTCTACTCAGTTGTTATTCCTGGTATACCAAGACTGACACTGCCTAAGGGTCATAAAAAATACCAAAGAACCAGGGGCTAGGCCAAGTAGGCAGAAACTTCTCATTTCCAATAAATTAAAGAGGTAAGTTTCTTGCAATAGACTCAAAACCCAAAAGCCTAGCTATACCTGGAAGACATCTCCAAGAAGTAGCCATTTCCTAAGGTTTCTAGCAATAAAAATACTCTCCATAAGCAATCTACAAACATCAACCCAGAAACTGAACAAAAAACAAATGAGAAGACACCTAAATAAGATTCAAACTTAGACTTCCAGCTCAGCAAAGGCAAACCCAGGGGGTGATGATATGGAACAATCCAAAAGTCATCTACCTGGATTCCCTGAAGTGGTAACAGTAACAAAATAGTTGAAAGAAGCTCTAGAAAAAAATCAAATTACAAATAATTTCTCAGATAACTACAGAGATGGTGATCATAATGAAAAAAATACGTGACTCTAGAGTAGATACAGGTTAAAAAATAATAATAAAGGCGTTTAGAAAAATGATGGAGGGCCAGACATTTAGCTCAGTGGTTCCCACACCTGCCTAGCAAGTGCAAGGTCCCTGGTTCAATCCTGGTAACTACATACAACAATACTGGACTCAAGCAATCAGTACCACATACCACAGTGCTGGGTATGGTGGCTCATGCCTATAATCCCAGTGCTCAGGAGGCAAAGGCGGAAGGATTGCTGAGTTGGAGGCTTGCCTGGGCTACATAGTGAGCTCAGGGCCAGCCTGAACTACAAAGGGAGGAGACCCTATCTCAAGGAGGGGAGGGGAGAAAAGAGAAAAGAAAAATGATGGAAACCATGAATATCCTGTATAGAAAAGAGATGGAATGAGACACATTCAAGCAGAAATCCAAGACTATAAAACGCCATTAAAAGCATATGGAGTAGAATGAGCCAACGTGAGGACAGAATATCAGAAATAAAAGACAGGATCATGGTTAGAAACCATGAGAAGAAAGACTTCTTAGAAATAGCAATAGACCATGGGAAATCAATTCAACAAATACTAGATGATCCAAAGAAGAACATGATCGATCAGTCAATGAAAAATTATTAACAGATAGCACAAATGACATTTTAAAAACCTTGTTCACTTAAGTTATAGCAGAAAACTTCCCAAACAGGGAAAAGGAATTTGACACACATATAAATGAGGCATATGGGACTTCAATTGGCCATGATAAAAAAAAAAAATCTTCACCTAGACATATAACAGTCAAGAGTCCAGAAATCCAACACAGGAACAAAATATAAAATGTTATTAAAAGAAAAGAAGGAAAGTCCATCACAATCACAGATTTCTCAACACAAACCCTCAAGTGAAGGAGAGCTTAGAGTGAAGTATTTCAAGCCCTAAAAGAACAACCTCCAATCTAGATTGATGTATATCATAAAACTAATTTTCAGAATTGATGGAGGAGCTGGGGATTTAGCTCAGTGGCACTGTGCCTGCCTTTGCAAGCACAACAGCCTGAGTTCAATCCCTGGTACCTGGAAAAAAAAAAAAAAATCATGTTCCAAAGAACATTCTAGAAAGAAACAATGAGGATTACAACTCCATGAACTCCAACAGAATAAATCCATCAGGCAAAGCAAGAAATTAAGTAGAAGGCTACAACAGGAAAATAATATGACAAGGATAAGTCAATATTGTGCCTGCCTGTCAAGAGCAAGGTCCTGAGCTCAATTCCTGGTACCAGAAAAGAAAAGGATAAGTCAATACAGATAAATTGGATCAGGGATGTACCCGAGTGGTGCTGGTGCCTGTCTAACAAGTATAAGGTTCTGAGTTCAATGCCTACTATCACACACACACACACCCAACCAACTTCACCAGTTATAACTATCAATATTAATGGTCTCATTAGTTCACCAAAAAAAAGAAACAGACTGGGAGAATGGATGAGGAAATAAGATGCAACAATATGCTGTATTCAAAACAAAATGACCACAAAAGGGAAGCGTCTTTAATTGACTTATTACATTAACACAGTCAAGACAACACAACTGAAGATACTTTCTCAAGAAAGTTTCCAGAACTGCTTGAGAATGTGGTAAGACAGACAGGGCGAGTGTGCTTGAAGTAGGGGAAATCTTCTCAGGGATATTAATGACAAAGTGTCTTTTACTCTTATAAATTTTAAATCTAACATTAACCATACATTTGACCATACCTCATCGCATACAAAGGTAGGCAAATAATATAGACTAAAACTTTCCCTTTACAAGGAACTATCAAGTTCGCTTTCACTTAAAATTGTGAACTATACTTTTAGAACTGACTATAAATGGCAAAGAATGTAAGCATTTGCCAAAAGCACAGATTAAATTGTTTTGGCACTATCAAAAATCATTCCATGTATAGATCTAATTCCAATATGTAACAATACAGGTTTATACTAACAAAAGAGAATGCTACACTAGTAAAACTTTAGTAAAATAAAACATTCTTTTAACTGTTAACAATGTAGAAACAGAATTACTTCCCAATGTTTTCTACATAGTTTAATCCACTAACTCTTAAGACACAAAACTCACAGTTAATAAGCTACAACATTTAAGATACATACAAAAATATGAAAACAAGTAAATTGATATTAAATGATTGCAGATTTTTAAAAAGGTTAAGTAAAACTGTAATTCCAGTGACCACTTTGCACCATAAAACACTACTATTTAAATACTGACGACTTACAAAATACAAACTATTGTTAGGTGCAGATATGAAGCAAAAAGAAACAGTTCACATCTTACAAAATTTAAGCTCTTACAGTATGAACAAATATAATGACTAAAGAATAGAATACTTGGGCCGGGCGTGGTGGGTGGCTCACGCCTGTCATCCCAGCACTCGGGAGGCAGAGACAGGAGGATTGCTGAGTTCGAGGCTTGCCTGGGCTCCATAGTGAGCTCAGAGCCAGCCTGAACTACAAAGCGAGACCCTGTCTCAAAAAAAAAAAAAAATAGAATACTTGGGCTGGAGATTTAGCTCAGTGGTTCCGGCGCCTGCCACACCAAGAGCAAGGTCCTGAGTTCATCCTGGTAACCACATACAATGCTGGGCGTGGTGACTCACGCCCACCAGCAATCAATACCACATACCACAGTGCCGGGCGTGGTGGCTCACGCCTGTCATCCCAGCACTCGGGAGGCAGAGACAGGATTGCTGAGTTCCAGGCTTGCCTGGGCTACATAGTGAGCGCAGGGCCAGTCTGAACTACAAAGTGAGAATCTGTCTCAAAAAAAAAGAATACTTGCCACAGAACATATAAACAGTACATGAATCCAAAAGGGGGGTACTAAATCTAATATTATTAAGCAATGAAATGCTTAATAAAGAAATATCTGAAATTATAATTAAAAATACAGAAACTAAAGGTTCATGAAATGAGAAAGTTTTTATAACTTATGAAATATTGTTTCCATTTTGTTTCCATTTTTTTCATCAAGTTTTTCTTTCCCTTCCTTACTTTCCTGACCCCTCTTCCTTTCCTTTGAACATTTTTTTTCTATTTCATAATACCTATCATACATTCTAGACCTCATTAACACCCTCAGTTTCTCATACTAAAGAAACTATACAGTTTTTACATATCTGTGTCCTATTTGTTTCACTTATGAGTATATCCTGAAAGTACATCCATTTGAGTGTAAATGACTCTATCATTCTTTATGGCTAATACGCCATTTCATAAAAAAAATTTTCTTTATTCAGTGTCCAGCTGAAGGGTATTTTGGGGAGGGGTAATTGTAGGGAGAGCAGGGGAATATGAGAAAATGAGAATCAAGTTGTGTCATATACAAGTACAAATTCTCAATGTTGAATGTGATCATAGTGTCTACATAAAATGTACTAATAAAGTCATAAAAAAAGTTTTAAAACATTCTTACAAGAGTATCTTTCATATACTGAGAACAAGTTTTTTTTAAATAAAAGTGTGTAACAAAAATAATCCCATTAATTTTCATCAAAATACTCTCCCTTCCTTCAAAAACATTCATCCTATTGTTCTTTTTTTTTGAGACAGGGTCTTGCTTTGTAGTTCAGGCTGGCTCTGAGCTCACTATGTAGTCCAGGCAAGCCTCGAACTCAGCAATCCTCCTACCTCTGCCTCCCGAGTGCTGGGATTACAGGTGTGAGCCACCACACCCAGCATATTGTTCTTTTTTTTAATTAATACATGGCTGCAGTACATAATAATATCCACAAACTGGGTGTGGTGGCTCACACCTGTAATCCCAGCACTCAGGAGGCAGAGAGAGGAGGATTGCTGAGTTCCAGGTTTGCCTGGGCTACACAGTGAGCTCAGGGCTAGCCTAAACTACAAAGCAAAACCGTCTCAAAAAATAATAATAATAACATCCATCATGGAGAACAGGTAGGTGTACATAATACATTTTAAATCATTTTACATTGCCTTCACCTCTTTTATTCTCTTGGTTTCCTGAGAGCAAGTTATAAACAATAAATGTAATAGGGTTTGTTATTTTAAACACACACATGTGCTTTTATATCTAAATTCATTCAAGCACTATAGACAGATGAAAATGATACTGACAACTATTTCTTTTATATATGCTGAACTTTTTTTTTTTTTGCTTTTTGAGACAAGGTCTTGCTTTGTAGTTCAGGCTGGCCCTGAGCTCACTATGGTGCCCAGGCAAGCCGCCGCGAACTCAGCAGTCCTCCTGTCTCTGCCTCCAGAGTGCTGGGATTACAAGCATGAGCCACCACGCCTGGTATTGTGGTATGCAGTGCTGATTGCTGGTGGGCGTGAGTCTCCACACCCAGCATTATATGTGGTTACCGGGGATGGAACTCAGGACCTTGCACTTGAGAGGCAGGCGCCTGAACCACTGAGCTAACCCTCCGGCCCTATATGCTGAACTTTTAATATAAATTCATTACTGATGAAATTAAGTGATTAAAAACATACTATATTTTCACTTAATTTAGATGAGCAGCATTATCTTTTGAAAGAAATTTGATTAAAAAAAATAAGAGAATTAAAACTTACCCAATTATCATGTGCTTTTTTCTCATGGGAAATAATCTATAATACAAAGTTATAAAAATATTTACAATTATTTCTCTTAAGTAAAAACCACCTGTATCTACCTCTATGCTTGATCTTTGGAGAGACAGTAAACATTTTAAAGCAAATTTATTCTTATATTTTTAAAACAAAATCTAAATGTACAAACAAGATTATTTCCTAGTAAAATTTTATTATTTTGTGGTAACCAACAAGAGTTTCTGATTACCAGAAAGTCAACCTGCCTATGAAACCCCAATACTGATACACTTTTATGTCATGTAACCCACATTCCCAAGGAAAAAAGGAACTATAAATATTTTTTAAAATCTATGAATCCTCACTTTCCTTGAAATGATCATATTCCTCCATCAATTCAAACAAATAGAATTGTTTTAAATTACACTTACACAAACACACATAAAGGCACACATGTTCATGCACACATGTACACACATTCACATACCTGCCCTTGATAAGACTGAATGGTTCTCTCCAATTCTTCTTCAAGGTCTTTGGCTCGTGTTCTAAAAGAAACAAATAATTATTCTGCCACAGTATTAAAACATAATACTGTTAAAAAATATTAAAACACCCCCAAATGATTTATTTGTGCAAAAAATAACTCCAGAACTCACGTTAAAGATATCACCTTTAAGAAATTCTAAAGAATATTTTTCCTGTTCTAATTTTAACCTTAAGCTACTACGTGGTTTTATCTAAAGCAAAGTTGCACAAAGGTTTATATAGTACCATTTTGTTTTGTTTTGGGTTTGTTTGTTTGTTTTTGTTTTTGTTTTTTTGAGACAGGGTCTCGCTTTGCAGTTCAGGCTGGCCCTGAGCTCACTATGTAGCCCAGGCAAGCCTCGAACTCAGCAATCCTCCTGTCTCTGCCTCCTGAGTGCTGGGATTACAGGCTTGCGCTACCACGCCCGGCTTGTTTTGTTTTTTTAAGAAACATGATCCTGGAAGATTTATTCAGATACCCATAACAGAATTTCAGGAAATTAACAACTTTTGCAAGCTAAAATATTACTTTTTACTTTTATAAGACTAACATAATAATTGCTCCTTTTGGTTAAAACTCAAGGTTACTCTTCCTAAGGTAAATCAAAGTATCACAACTACATATTCTGGACACAATTATACCCCATTTCTTTTTCTCTATTTCCTTGGATCTAGTGAAACTGAACCAAGATGATCTTACAAACATTATCACACAAACTTTGTGGCTTATTTTTCTTTTTAGAGCACACTGTGCAACTCATTAATATTGTATATGTTCTTGCTATTTGAACCAAAAAGTAAACTATCTTAAAATAAATGGTTATAAATTTCTTGATACTAACATAAGTTAGAACTATTCATATTCTCATGTGGTTTAAGAATCACGTAGCCTTAAAAGAAAATCCTTTTTATATTTTCTGTATAATTGTATGAAATTTTTTGGTTGCTTATCTTTTCCTACTATTGAATTTTTAGACATCCTACCCCACTCCCCCAGAAAGACTATGCAGTACCTGTAATTCTCCAGCTCTTCAGTGGTGTAGATGATCTTTTCATCCAATTTAGAAAGTTTCTCCTCTTTTTCTAACCGGCAATTTTCCTCTACTGTTAATTTCCTTGAAACAAAAAGTGTTTTATTTCTTTTAATACATGTCACAAAATAATCAACTACATCTTTCTTTCCTTCTTTCTTTTTTTTTTTTTTTTTTTTGCTATCCTTGAACCCCCAGTAATCCTCCTGCCTCTGCCTCTGCCTCCCGAGTGCTGGGGTTATAGGCATGAGCTACCACTAAGCTAAATCCCTGGCCCTCGACTACATCTTTTTAATTGTATCAAAACTGATGTTTCCCTTACAATAATTTTTAAGATACCACATGCAAGAAAAAAAATAAGTAAATATTTGTTATAGAATACTGTAAATTCAAAATTGTATTATATCCAGTACGTCAATATACCACTATTAAAATTATGCTCTCAAGAATTTTTATAATTTATCAAAAAATAAACTCATCGCCGGGCGTGGTGGCTCACGCCTGTAATCCCAGAACTTGGGAGGCAGAGACAGGAGGACTGCTGAGTTCGAAGTTTGCCTCGGCTACATAGTGAGCTCAGAGCCAGCCTGAACTACAAAGTGACACCCTGTCTCAAAAAAAAAAAAAAAAAAGCTCATCAAAGGTAAATACTATTATAATTATGTATCACTTATCAACTCTAAAAAGCAATAAATTGGTTAGACAATAAACTATTTTAGACACCTAACAAACTTTTTTTTGTTTGTTTTGTTTTTTGAGACAGGGTCTCACTTTGTAGTTCAGTCTGGCCCTGAACTCACTATGTAGCCCAGGCAAGCCTTGAACTCAGCAATCCTCCTGTCTCTGCCTCCCGAGTGCTGGGATTACAGGCAAGAGCCACCACGACCGGCTCTTGTTTTTTTTGAGACAGGGTCTCGCTTTGTAGTTCAGGCTGGCCCTGAGCTCACTCTGTAGCCCAGGCAAGCCTCGAACTCAGCAATCCTCCTGCCTCTGCCTCCCGAGTGCTGGGATTACAGGCATGAGCCACCACACCTGGCACTGTGGTATGTAGTACTGATTGCTGGTGGGCATAAGTCACCATGCCAGGTATTGCTGTATGTTATCAGGGATCAAACCAGGGATTCACTTGCTAGGCAGGCACTGGAACCACTGAGCTATATCTCTGTCCTCTGTTTCAATACTTTTAAATTGGTGATTAACAATACAGATTGGAGTTCCATAACAGCTTAGTAATAATAGTAATAAGAACAACAACATCAACAATAGAATAAACACAAAGTAAATAACATTTGAAGCAGTTTTAGTCCTACTTACTATGCTTACATTTTTGGTTTTGGTTTCTTGAAACAGTCTCACTAAGTAGCCCAGGCTGGCCTCAAACTCATGGTGATCCTCCTGCCTTACTCTCTCAAGTGCTGGGATTACATGAATGTGCCACCACACCCAGCTATTAGTTCTTTCAATAGAAACAACAGGTAACTTACTGAAACATTAGTATGCACCATTAGTACAACACAGTATTGAGCCATTCCTATACCAGTGAACCTATGGCGTCCACAGCAGGCTATCTGTATCACTGAAAGTTCCAAAAGACCACACTACTTTGGAAGCACAAGGGGCCAAATTCGATCCCCAGTACCACCAAAAAAAAAACCCACAAGAAAAAAAGAAGAAAGTTCCAAATGATTTGCTATCACTAATAAAGGCCTTTACCAGTGTACTTACATAAACTAAGACAGACAGTTACGATGTCACTTGGTAACATAATCTTATGAGACCACCTTCATATAAATAGTTCATAGCTGACCAACATATCATTTTGTGGTGTGTGACTGTAACCTGGGCAAAACAGAGACCTCACAAGTCCTCTATATGACTCATATTGCTTCACATAGCATCACTAATGCTCTTCTCTCAAGAAATATTACTGAACACAGAAAACACATATGGAGTGCTAAATAGATGTCTCCTCTCCTTTATGAACTTCATAAAACAGCAATACAGACTATTAGAGAAATGCCATAGGGCACAAGTAAATGTTTTATAATCTACACACTATATACCTATTGCTTAGAGATTATCCCACTAGGGTAATCTTTATGCAAGTCTTTCAAGAAAATAAAAGTCATTGCCTTAGGAAAAGCATGGAAGTATAATGGGCACAGGTAAGGAAGACAGGTGTGTCTCTGCATACTGTAAATACTGAAGATGGCCAGTAATTCCTAGAGTCCCTCCCATTGGGCTTGAGCTCTTCTTTACCCCCCACTGTTTTTGAGAAGGCCTGTTAAGAGGTAGAAATTACACTGCAAAAGGAAACCCAGTAAGACAACTGAAGAACAATCATGTCTTCACATACTTAAAGCAACACACTAAGTTCTGGGGTTCTAAGTTTTTACTTTTCTGCAGTACTGAATTTGGAAAAGTTCTAGTAATGTAATATATAGCATGAAAACCATTAAGTCAACATACAGAAAACAACTGAAGCTACATTACAGTGTACACAGCCAAGAATTTAAATCTAACACTTTCACGGTTCTGTCACTTCTCTCTATTTTACTCAGAAGAGTAACCAGTAGCATAATTCATTGAATTTGAGTAGAAAGTAGCTTAAGAATGTAATATATAATATTTTTGGAATTCAAAACATTTCAAATGAATGAATGAAATCACAATGCATATAATACACACAGATAGGACACTATTCAGCCTCTCATTTTTGCTCTGAAATCCATA